>CAUYON010021679.1:0-18817 GCA_963573935.1 Arctocebus calabarensis | reverse complement strand
GCATCACAGCTCACAGCAACCTCCAATTCCTGGGCTCAAACGAGTCTCTTGCCTCCACCTCCCAAGTAGCTGGGACTACAGGCGCCCGCCACAATGCCTGGCCATTTTTTGCTTGCAGCCGTCATTGTTGTTTGGTGGGTCCCAGCTGAATTCAAACCCGCCAGCTCAGGTGTACGTGGCTGGTGCCTTAGCCCGTTGAGCCACAGGTGCTGAGCCAGGAGTGTTTTTTTCTGTTGTCACAATTCTGCATGTAAATTTTACATGTAGATCTATACATGAACTCCACCCCAAAATAATAAAATACACCAATAAGTACATTCACAAACTAGTGAAGTCCCAATAAGGGGTGTAGTTTTATTAACAGTATTGTACTAATGTCATTTCATTGGTTTTGATTTTGTATTTTGGTTATGTAAGATAACACTAAAGAAGTGGAGTAAAGGATACTCAGGATACTAAGTATGCCTTAGTATCCTTAGTATGTACTTTGTATGCCTTATAACTTGTTTTCTGTGTTTCCTTTAGACTTATGGATCTAAAAATTATTGCAAAACAAATTTTAGAAAAATAATTTTTGTAAACCACTCAATGCTACTTATAAACTTGAATAAACACATCCAAATGTGCTGCATTACATATATAAATTTAATATATTCCTTGTGTAAGTACATCAATAGATAGAAATTTAGGAGTCTAAAATATGCAAGAACTAATCACGTAATGATACAAGGTAGGCACTCTAAAACTCCTGCATTGGCTCGGCACCAGCCACATGCACTGGAGCTGGTGGGTTCAGACCCAGGCTGGGCCTGCCAAACAATGACAACTACAACCAAAAAGTAGCCAGGGTAGGCAGCACCTGTGGCTCATAGGAGTAGGGTGCTGGCCACATGTGCCAGAGGGTTCAAACGCAGCCCTGGCCAAAATAAAAAAATAGCCGGGTGTTGTAGTGGGCACCTGTAGTCCCAGCTACTTGGGGGGCTAAGGTAAGAGAATCACTTAAGCCCAAGTTTGAGGTTGCTGTGAGCTGTGATGCCAGGGCTCTCTATGAAGGGTGACATAGTGAGACTGTTTCAATAAAAAAAAATAAAATAAAACTCCTGTGTTGGTATGTAACATTAAAATTGTATCAGTGAGGGAAACAGACCACTTTAAAATTACGGAATCAATGAGAATGTAGTGCAGAGTATCCCTGTCTGAAATGGACATCAGGTGTATGCTGAGTCTAGATTTAAGATAGATAGCCCTCAAATACACATCATTTGCTAAGACTTCTATACTTCATGAATTCTCTGATACTTTGCTAAAGTTACTTACATTTAGTGTGCTCATGAGTTTTATTTCTATGTAAAGTAATGATGGATGGTGAGACAAAATGTATTATGGAAATCCTACCATATTCATTGCTATCTTAAATTTTTTTCTCTATTGTGAAATATCTGTAAACTGTTAAGATTTTATTTCTGGGTAAAGGCTTTCCTGTGATCGTTATGCCACTAGTAGTATAAGTTCACTGATGAGATAGGGTCTTTCTTTTGATAGGCTCTCATAGTGTCCCTATTTATAAGATTCAATTCAGCATAAAGTTTTCAATACATACAATTATTCTGTCAAGCCTTTTTTACAGTGGAAGTATCAAGTTTTTTCCTGACATGTTTGACACACAATTCGAAGTAACTGATCACTGAAGGCAATAGTGCAGTCTCTGAATTTATTAAAATTTACTCTTATCCAAGTTCTCCCAAGGGTGAAAAATCTAGCAATGGACTGCTTTACACTCTCTTCATATATACTAGAAGCATATTTAATAAGTTCACAGTACTTATTACAAACATGGTTTGCTCCCGAATACATTCACTTGTATGTAACAGCTTCAGATTCTCTGCAAAGTTGTGTACATCATACATAATCATGTACGCTGACAGATGAGATTATGTACATCATATATAATCATGTACGCTGACAGATGAGAAAGTTTCAGTGATTCCCAATCACTGAATCCATAGTCTGTGGATTGGGTGCCTCAACAAATTCAGAGTTTGAATTCATGTGGAAGGCTTTCCATCATTGACTGCATTTACTCTGATGGATAATGAGACCAGATGAAGTACGATTTGTTACATGTAAAGGAAATCTACCCTGTATAAAATCTCTGATGTACAGAGGCAAATCTTCCTGAAGGCAGTGACCATGTTCATTGCACTGTTAGGGTTTGTTTCCGATATGAGTTCGCTGATGTGCAATGAGATTTCTCTTTGAGGAGAAGGCTTTTCCACATTCCCTGCATATAAAGGGTTTCTCTCCTGTATGAGTTCGTTGATGAACAATTAGACGGCTTTTCACAGTGAAGCCCTTACCACATTCATTGCATGCATAAGGCTTCTCTCCAGCATGAATTTGCTTATGTAAAGTGAGCTCAGTTTCCATGAAAAAGCCTCTTCCACATTCACCACATATGTAAGATTTCTTTCTTGTATGCATTTGCTGATGTACAATGAGATATCGTTTCATGGTGAAGCCTTTTCCACATTCTTTGCACATAAAGGGTTTCTCTCCAGTATGAATTCGCTGGTGTACAATAAGATTGCTCTTAAAGGCAAAACCTTTTCCACATTCACTGCATTTATAGGGTTTCTCTCCAGTATGAGTTCGCTGATGTAATACCAGTCCACTATTTACGATGAAACCTTTCCCACATTCAGTGCATCTGTAAGGTTTTTCTCCAGTATGAGTTCTCTGATGTACAATCAGCCGACTCTTCAAGGGGAAGCCTTTCCCACACTCACTGCATATGTAAGGTTTCTCTCCAGTATGAGTTCGCTGATGTCTAATAAGCATGCTCTTCACAGTGAAGCCTTTTCCACATTCACTACATAGATACGATTTCTCTACTGTATGATTTCTCTGATGTACAATGAGATTACTCTTGCTAGGAAAGCCTTTTCCACATTCCTTGCATACATAGGGTTTCTCTCCTGTATGAGTTCGCTGATGTTCAATCATACGGCTCTTTACAATGAAGCCTTTTCCACATTCAATGCATATATGTGGTTTCTCTCCTGTATGATTTCTTTGATGTATGATGACATAGTGCTTTGTGGTGAAGCCTTTCCCACATTCACTACAGATGTAGGGTTTCTCTCCTGTATGAGTTCGCTGATGTATGATAAGCATGCTCTTCCCAGTGAAGCCTTTTCCACAATCTCTGCATACATAAGATTTCTCTCCAGTATGATTTTGCTGATGAACAATGAGATTTCGCTTGCCTGGAAAACCTTTTCCACATTCATTGCATACATAGGGTTTCTCTCCAGTATGAGTTCGCTGATGTTCAATCAGACGGCTTTTCACGGTAAATACTTTTCCACATTCATTGCATATAAAGGATTTCTCCCTTTTGTGAATTCTCTGATGTTCATTGAGCCTGGACTTTCTGGAGAATACTTTTGCACACATACTACATCCATAAGGTTTTTCTCCTGTGTGTACTCTCTCATGATCAGTGAGCTGAGACTTCTTGATAAAGGCTTTTCCACATTCACTGCATACATGGGTTTTCTCTATGTCATGAGTTCTCTGATGCTTACTGACTTGGGATTTAGTGCTATTAGGTTTTGTACTTATGGAAAATTTAACAGAAGAATGAAGTTCTTTATACTTATCTTGAAAAAATGTTTTCCCACATTCATTGAATTTAGTAGAATTGTTAATTTCATTGCTTTTGTTCTGGTCAACTAAACTTAAATTTGATTTCAAAGTTTTTATATATAACTCAAACATACCATGATTTTCACTAAAAGAAAAATTACTTTTGCTTTGAGGGACATTATTTTCAAATGTATTTTGTTTATAGTATTGCTCCATAGCCTTTAGTATTCTTTGATTTTCCAAGTGACCCTGCAAATGATCATCAACCTTGTTGTTTTCTAGGAAAGAAGAGAAAAATGAATCCTTTTATAATCTTGTTTTGGGGATAAAACCTTTTTTAAAAAAATACCTTTTTTAAAATAAATGGCCTTTAGGGCAGTGCCCATAGCTCAGTGGGTAGGGTGTCAAGGCTGGCAGGTTTAAACCCAGCCCAGGCCAGCTAAAACAATAACAACTGCAAAAACAAAAATAACAAAAAGATAGCCAGGCGTGGTGACGGGTACCTGTAGACCCACCTACTTGGGAGGCTAAGGCAAAAGAATTGCTTGAACCCAAGAGTTTGAGGTTGCCGTGAGCTGTGATGCAACAGCACTATATCCAGGGCAACAGCTTGAGACTCTGTCTCAAAAAAAAATGGCTTTTAGGCCAGGCGAGATGTCTCACATCTGTAATGCTGAGGAGGGTGGATTGCTTGAGCTCATAAGTTCAAAACCAGGGTAAGCAAAAGCAAGACCCCAATCTCTACTAAAAGTAGCACAACTGAAGCAAGAGGATCACTTGAGCCCATAGGTTGGAGATCGCTGTGAGCTATGATGCCATAGTACTCTAACCAGGGCAACAGCTTAAAACTCTGTCTCAAAAAAATGCATAAAATAAAATAAAATATGACCTTTTCGGCCAGGCACAGTGGCTCATACTTGTAATATAGAATTCTGAAAGGCTGAGGCAGGAAGATTGCTTGAGCTCAAGAGTTCCAGACCAGCCTAAGCAAGAGAAAGTCCCCATCTCTACCAAAAATAGAAAGAAAGCTAGCCAGCCATCATGGTAGGTGCCTATAGTCTCGGCTATTCAGGAGGCTGATTCAGGAAGACTGCTGAAGCCCAAGAATTTGAGGTTGCTCTGAGCTACAGTGATGCCACAGCACTCTATCCATGGCAACAGAGTGAGCCTCTGTCATACACACACACATAAAAAGCCCCTTAGTGACAACAGTATGATAACAGTATACAAGCAATTTCTAGCAACTCCATGTATAAATGTTCCTTATTGCTTACACTTCACTTAAAAACATAATAATATAAAAAAACCAGGGCTGGGCATGGTGGCTTACGCCTGTAATTCTAGCACTCTGGAGCTTGGCGCCCATAGCACAGTGGTTATGGTGCCAGCCACATACACCCAGGCTGGCAGTTCGAATCTGGCCCAGGCCAGCTAAACAACAATGACCACTGCAATAAAAAAAAATAGCCAGGGGTGGCACCTGTGGCTCAGGGAGTAGGGCACCAGCCCCATATACAGAGGGTGGCGGGTTCAAACCTAGCCCCGGCCAAACTGCAACAACAACAACAAAATAGCCAGGCATTGTGGGGGCACCTATAGTCAGAGCTACTCTGGAGGCTGAGGCAAGAGAACCACCTAAGCCCAGGAGTTGGAGGTTGCTGTGAGCAGTGTGATGCCATGGTACTCTGCCAAGGGTGATGAAGCAAGACTCTGTCTCTATAAAAAAAAAAATAAGGCCGGGAGTTATGGCAGGCACCTGTAGCTCCAGCTCCTTGGGAGGCTGAGGCAAGGGAATAGCTTAAGCCCAAGAATTTAAGGTTGGTGTGAGCTGTGATGCCACGTTACTCTACCGAGGGCAGCATAGTGAGACTCTGTCTCAAAAGAAGAAAATCATAGCACTCTGGGAGGTGGGTAGACTGCCTGAACTCACAGGTTCAACATCAAACTGAGCAAGAGCAAGAGCAAGACCCTGCCTCTAAAAATAGCCTGGCATTGTGGTGGGTGCCTGTAGTCCCAGCTACTTGGGAGGCTGAGGCAAGAGAATTGCTTGAGCCCAAGAGTTGAAGGTTGCTGTGAGCTATGATGCCACAGCACTTTACTGAGGGCGACAAAGTGAGATTCTGTCTCAAAGTAAAAGTAGTTTGTGCACAGATAAGTTTAGTTTAACAATCTGCATAGATTTGATGGCTTTATATTAATAAGTTGGATCTTACAAAATATGCAGACATAGTAAAATATAGCAAGTTATTATTACAAACAAATAATGGGTTTTGAGGAACACTATTTCATAAAACTTGGGGAGATACCAAACCACAAAAGTGGAAGACACAACTGATCCAAAATTATTTATTTTCTTCACAAATATTTATTGAGTGGTTCCCATGAACAAGGCACTCTGCCCTTATTTGGAACATATGAGATATGTCTTATTTTTACTGATGTCAAATTGTAGTTAGGGAAAACTGAATAAACAAGAAGGAATTAAAAAAGAAGAGAGTTGGAGACTGTTAACTGTGGTTTCAAGGAGCAGTGGAGATGCTGAGAGGTAGAGGAAAACATCTTTTGGAAAACTATCAAGCAATCCACCTGCCTCAGCCTCCCAGAGTGCTAAGATTACAGAGTTGAGCTACCACACCCAGCCTCACACTTTTTTTGCCGACCTACAGCCAGGAAATATTGACATCCCTTGAAGAATCTCTCTGCTTTCTCCTCATAGTCATATGATTATAGCTCAGGATGACTCTCTTGTTTTGGCTGTCAGAGATATCAGACATAAACCGACTGCTTCCAAAACTGATTGTGGTGATGGCTATATAACTGTTCACATGCTACAAAGCAATGAATTGTAAATTTTAAATTGACAAATTGTATGGTATGTAAATTATCTCAATAAAGCTGTTTAAAAAGCCAAATATATAGTGAAAAAAACAATTCAGGGAAATGTCTAGGATGAAACAAAATCAGAAATGGCAAATGTACAAAGGAGGTTCTCTGAAGCAAACATAACTTATGACTTAGTTTTGACTGGAACTGATGTAGGACTCCTTCAAGATTAACAGTCAGCTGAAACAGCAGACACCTTTAAGAATAGAACTCCATAGGTAAAAGGCATTCAATCTAACACCAGCATGAACAGGACAGGTGGTATATGGCACTAAAAGAGACTATAACCTTTAAATTAGACAGAAAAGGTGACAAGTTTTCTGGGCACAGAGAATTACAAGGATTAGGAAAATAGCAGAGAAAATGGAATCACTGAGGAACCAGGGTGGGGTGAGTAGGGAAGCCAAGGAGCCTGGGAGCCAAGGAGCCAAGGATGAATGCACAATAGAGATCAGATGAGGGCACAATATACAAAGTGAGTTTGGATGTTAGGAGGAGAAATCAGTATTTCTTTCTTTCTTTTTTTTATTTTTTATTGAGATAGTCTCACTTTGTCACCCTTGGTAGAGTGCCGTGGCATCACAGCTCCCAGCAACCTTGATCTCTTGGGCTTAAGCAATTCTCTTGCCTCAGCCTCCCAAGTAGCTGGGAATATAGGTGCCCACCACAATGCCCTGTATTTCTTGATAGGACAGAAAACTGCAATAGTGAGAAGATAGTGATTAATACAAATGTTTCTCTGTGGACCATGGCCTAGACAGTGGAATTTCATAGCCAGGGAAGTGGAATGAATAGGCAGATATACTGTCACAAGATACAAAGGGGAAGATTATAGAATCTAAGGAAGAAGAAAACTAGGCAAACAAACCAAAATGAAGATGTAAGATAACATAACCAGAGATCAGATCTCAGGAAAGAAAACAGATCTATTTCCCTCTAAAAACACCTAAAAGAAAAGTTCTACTATGGGGAGAGAGGTACATGGAGGCACTGTACACTTCTGTGATTGACACTAATGGGATTTCTACAGTCATGCATCTTTCTAGTTCCCACTTACCTGGACAGATGCAACTACACATTTCATATTCTGTTGTCCAAGGTTCTTCTTGTTCCAACCTGGACAGTAAATCTGGTTTGCTGGCTTGATAACCTATTTATAGGAAATGATAGAAGAGTTAAGACACAATGAACTGGGCTGATGTATGCAACCTGGAAGAATGTTACACTCAAGAAACAAAACGGTTTTCACATCTGAAATGTAGAGGCTTTACTCTTAGGAGGGTAGGTTATAGTCAGCCTTTCCTTTCTGCAGGTTTCAACTGCAGTTTGAAAATATTTGATAAAACCCAAATAACAAATAACAATACTAAAATACAAAGTGATACAAATAAAAAAATATAACAACTATTTACATAGCATTTACATTTATTAAGTATCATAAGTAACTTGGAGATGATTTAAAGTACACAAAAGGATGTGTATAGGTTATATGCAAATACTATGCCATTTTATATCAGGACTTGAGTTACTGTAGATTTGGCAGCCAGGTAAAGTCCCGGAACCAATTCCCCACAGATACCAAGAGGTGACTGTATATCTTTTTATCAGGAGCCAGAGGATACCTTACAAATCTGTTCTTTGGAGCATAGCAGGGACTTCCAAATGGTTCAGAAAGCAAAGCTAAGGTCTGGGTGCCCTCTGAGTAATATGGGTCAACTCTTCTCACCTACTGACATCAGGTTACTGTAATTCTCCAACATCACATCCCAGTACAGGTCCTTCTGAGCAGGGTCCAGGAGCTGCCACTCCCGCCAGGTGAATTCCACAATTATATCCTGCAGGGTCAGCAATTTCTGTAAAAACATGTCCTGCTTAATATGAAGTGTTTCTCTTTTATTGACATGGAAGGAATGTGAAAAAAGTTGTCTGCTCTTATTAACCATAAAAACTGCATGTATCTATAAACCTATTGTATTTTTAATATATTGTCATAGAATCAATCTCCAAATAGTCTATTAATGTGCAGTGCCCCATTCCCTCAACAAAATATAAGCTTTTATATCAAATCCTCTCAGTTAAACTAGGTTTTATGTATAATTTTAAATTTCAGTATCTACTGACCAGTCAAGAAATTACATGCAAGTGTCATTCAGATACTATGTACATTATATAGATTTCTACATTCACTGCAATCCTTCCCAGGCAATGCCAGCATAAGACAGGAACAAACTCCAGATGCTAGAATTACTGGATACTGAATAAGTATTTACTTACCAAATGGGTTAATAAATGGAAATACATAAAAAGCACAAGAAACATTAAAAATTAGCTAAACTGGGAAAAAAATTATTCTTGAAAATATATACATGTGATAGATGTGTTTATGTTAACAGAAAGATTTATCATATTAGATATACTAAGACAAATAAGGAATTGTAATATACATTAAAAAAACTGAAAAATGAAGCAGAGATAAAGTGGTATAAAATATGTACACAAATACACATACATTTATAAATACATGTACATATGTAGATGTGCACATAGTTCTGTGACAGCAAGTATATACTACTATATACAGTGTACATATATATATATATATAGTGTATATATAGATTAGGAAGGAAGGTATAAAGAGAAAATTTACTTTTTTTGCTAGTGTATGTATCATTAGAATTACTTTCCTTTCAAATGTATCCCTGAGGCTCGGCACCCATAGTACAGTGATTACAGTGCCTGCCACATACAATGAAGGTGGCGGGTTCAAACCCGGCCCGGGCCAGCTAAACAACGACAACTGCAACAAAAAATAGCTGAGTGTTGTGGCGGGCACCTGTAGTCACAGCTGCTTGGGCGGCTAAGGTAAGAGAATCACTTGAGCCCAAGAGTTTGGAGTTGCTGTGAGCTGTGATACCACGGCACACAGCACTCTACCAAAGGCGACAGTGTTACTTTGTCTCAAAAAAAAAAAGTATCCCTGAATAATTTCTGTAATTACAAAAAAAAGCAATAAAAGGAAAATAGGTAAGAATTATATTTGAAAATGGGGAGGAATTCTGTATTTTCTGAGATAAGGTTAAGTTATAAAGCAAATGACATGGCACCCACTCAAGTCCTTGCCAGACAACATTTCTTGCAGCTCCCTATTGCCAAATCTGTACCTAAATGTCAGCTCAGCCACCTCTTCAGGACAGTTGAAAGCCATGCAATCCTTCCATTTTCCTAGGTGTTTAGGTTTTATTCCTAGCTATGCTCGGGCATACACAAGGCTGAGTCCTTTGAGTGTCCTTGCTTTTGTCCCCTGAAAAATTGTGTCCAGTTTTTACTTAGTCTATTCCCATAGGAGTCCTGAGGAACCTTGTAATAGGTAGCAGTAAGAAATCTACTGTCTTTATTAGCAGGCTAGTTCAAAACTATGTCTACCATATTATCTTTGGGAAGACTATCAAAATTTTTTTGAGACCTAAATGCCAGGAAATATTGACATCCCCTGAGGAATCTGATTTCTCTTCACAGTCATTGTATATCATCAAGGGTCATCTAGCTCAGCATGACCCTTGTGTTGGCTGTCAGAGATAACAGACACAAGATGACAGCTAAAATAATCCAATAGATTCTCTAATCATTATGTTCCAACATCAGTTATTAGTCATATAAACACTATATTCCTGATCCTACTTTGCCATGATGTTAAATTTAGGTTCCAAGTTTATTTCTCTCTATGCTCTGAACTGATTTTTTATGAGCCTCTACAAATCCATTAAAGAATAAAGGAGAGAATATAACACACAGAAGTCACCTGGGCATTGCTCATTTTCTTCTGTTGTGGGATATGACTAGCAACTGGCTACTCTGTCTTTGTCTCTTCTGGATATGCCCAAAATCTCTGGTCAGAAACTCAGTCACCAGTCAAGGGTGTCCCCAGAAATGATGACATCTAGGTCCTGGGGCCTCCTCTTTCTTCATTCATTTCTTGCCTTTCTCCAGGGTAGCCAGGACCTGTGAGATGAACACCATAACAATTTTCAGGGGTACATTCTCTCTTGCTGTTCATTCATGACCCTGAATATTTCTGTCTCTTTATTTGGTTCCTTCAGGCCAATGCAACAGAAGACCTTCAATGTACAGGAGGAATGCTTTTCTTCTGTGAAGCATGAAAGCAGCATGAATGTGAAAGGAGACGTGGCAAAGGAGAATAAGCACATTATGCCTCAGTAGTAATAATTTTATAAATGAGACCATATGACTGGTGAGGAATTGAAATTTTTCCTTTAAATTGTGTTACCCTCGGCTGGGTGCAGTGGCTCATGTCTATAATCTTAGCACTCTGGGAGGCCGAAGGGTATAGATTGCATGAGCTCAGGAGATGGAGACCAGCCTAAGCAAGAGTTGAGACTGCATCTCTACTAAAATAGAAAAACTAGCCAGGTGTGGCATATACCTGTAATCCTAGCTATTTGGCAGGCTGAGGCAGGAAGATGGCTTAAGCTCAGGAGTTTGAGGTTGTTGTGAGCTACATAATGCCACAACACTCTAGCCAGAGGGATGGAGTGAGACTCTAGCTAAAAAATAAATAAATAAATTATGTTACTCTCAACCCTCTTTAAAAAAAGGTCTACATATATGTTAAAATGTTTATACATAGTATACACACTGCAACATGAGGAACAATGAACATACTGAATAAAAAAGAACGTAAATAAGAATATGAGGTATAAATACTATTCAAAAACACAAATGCTAGGAAAACAGCAGCCTTTAAAAACCTAAAAGGAAACAGCCATTAATAATATGCAGTCAACATGCAAGAGAAAAGATAAAAGCAAACTCTAAAATAGAAAATGTATTAATTTTAGATTTGCTTAATTATTTAGCCCTCTTTTCTCTCCCACACACAAAAAAAGACCCTTTAATTTCTGTGTGTTCAAGAGGACAGGTTATTGTGGGGAGCCAAACAAGCTTAGAAAATTTGTCACGGAAGAGGAACCTGAACCTTAAGTTTTTTTGTTTTTAGGGAATGTTAACATTCTCTGCTCCAGCAGCCTACATCCGAGCTCAAAATACACATACACACCCTACCAGGCAGCGCTCCTACTCCAAGTCTTTAGCTTTCAATCATGTCTACGCCATATTAATACAAAAACTTGGCCTAGATACACACGCCTACACTCACTGACCTCCTAATGTTTCCTGGATCACTAAACCGCCAATTACCCAGAATCCGAAACAGACACTGATTCGATGACAACCACGTCCCACTAGTTCTCAATCTGCCTACAGGCAGAATGACCTGAAAGACCCTAATCCCTGACTTCAGGACGCTTCTCGGTCGTTGATCTGTTCAGACCTTTAATCAGAGCCTCTCATGATTGACTCCCAAAGACACGCACCACAGAAATCCCACTACAGACTCCTACACGCTCCCCTCGCAAAACAACACCCACCCCCTGAGCTGCCTCCATCGCCTCGCACTAGCAAAAACCTACGTAGACACACGCAGATTGCACTTTCCCTTCGCCTTTTCCAGAGACTGATCCACACACTGACCTGACCCTTTCGAACCGATAGCTTTTAAAGTCTCAACTTTCTTCACAAAACTTCCACCTAAGGTCTCCAGGTCCAGCTAGCTGCTCTCCAGTAACTCTCCGAGGAAAGTGCGCAGCGTTTCTATGAGAACAGAATTCTGGCTTCCGGCTTTTCCTTATGACGCAATACTCCCGCGCCGGCATCGCCGTGGCACTTCAGGAGCAGCAGTGTTTTGAATCCCTGAGGTATACAGAAGGCACCGAGGCTGCTTTGACGCCTGTGACCTGCGACAGACCGCTGGAACGTTCAATTCAGCATATCTAAAATTAATACATTGTAGGTCCATTCCCTGACGGAAAATGGAATGCTTGTCAGAGGTTTGAGTTCTCACAGGGCAAACCCGGCGTTGGGGTGAAGTACTGTGAACCGACAGGGCGCAGAATAAGATGGTCGCCTTAGTTTTCAAAGACAGGAGCCCATCACTACCACAGGCGCGCGATACATTCTTTGTGGCCGGAACTGCTGCAACGTCTTGGCTGGGCAGGAAATTAAAATAACATCCCGGGTGCTTCAATATCACTATTCTAGCCGGTGGCGCCTGCCTGTAATCCCAGCACTCTGGGAGACACAGGTAGGTGCCTTGCCTGACCTCAGATGTTCTAAACCAGCCTGAGCAAGAGGGAGAACCCGCCTTTACTAAAAATAGAAAAACTAGCCAGGGCGTTGTGGCGGGTGCCTGTAGTCCCGTTACTTCGGAAGTTGAAGCAAGAAGATTGCTTGAGTCCAAGAGATTGAGGTTGCTGTGAGCTATTAGGCCACGGCCCTCTACCCAGGGCGACAGAGACTGTCTCTAAAAACAAAAACACTATTCTAAGTGAGAAACGTTTTAGAGGCCGTATGAAAACGTAAGCAAGCTGGCAAAATATGTACATACATTATAAAAAGTGGGCGGTGCTCTAGCCTGGAAGTCTTTTGTTAAGTGGGTGTGGCTATCTTAGTGGAAGTTCAAAGTTTCTACAGCAGAACGAGTTTTGTAGAGACCTAGGAACTGAACTGGCAGAGTCAATGCGTTTAGAAGAAAAACGAGGTATGGAAACGTGTGAGATGGTGTGGGGGATGTAGCAATCACAAAGTGAGCAGTAAAAGGAGGACTTTGCCACCCATCTTTCCAGCCTCATCCCCACCATGTCTCTCACTCTGCCAGGATTATAAAACCTAGGCAGCCACTGAACTGCCCTCTGTTACCGTAGATGAGTCTGTATTTTATGAATAGAAGAGAACAATATGTAATCTTTTATTTGGCTTCCTTCACATAGCATAACTGTTTTGAAATTCATCAGTTTTTATGTATTAATAGTCTGTTCCTTTTGTTCTCAAATGTTACACTGTATGTAATCTAAAATGTCTTGAATAACTCACCAACTGATGGACATTTGAGTTTTTTGGGTTTTTGGGGTTTTTTTTGTTTTTTTAGAGGCAGAGTCTCATTTTATTGCCCTCGGTAGAGGGCTGTGGCATCTCACAGCTCACAGAAACCTCCAACTCCTGGGCTTAGGCGATTCTCTTGCCTCAGCCTCCGGAGTAGCTGGGACTACAGGCACCTGGCACAAGGCCCGGCTATTTTTTGTTGCAGTTTGGGCGGGGCTGGGTTTGAACCCGCCGCCCTTGGTATATGGGGCTGGTGCCCTACTCACTGAGCCACAGGCGCGGCCGACATTTGAGTTTCTTTTCTCTTTCTTTCTTTTGGAAATTGCAAATACCTCTGTAAATATATATGTGCAAAAAGTAAAAACAACCTTATGATTACCCACAGTCCTATGCATCTAAACCACCTTATCAAGAGCTCTTTGCCAGCCATTTCTAAGCAGACGTTTGTGTTTTTACCCAGATGCATCTCTTATTCTCTTGCTCCCTTCCTCCTATCCCAACCCTGAGTTTGAGGTTCACTCACTCACTCACTCTGAGGAATCAAGAGATCTTGAGAACACTAATGTAAGCCCTAGGTTTACCTCTGGCTCACATTATATGCATCCCATAGGCCATCATAATCCTCAAAATGCACCTGATAAAGTCTTCTTTTTGACAAATGCTCTATGGATAGAAATGTTCACAAAGATCAACCTCAGAGTCTGGTCAAATAGAGACAAACTATGAGAATAGGGCTATTCACAAAGTTGTCAGACAGATTAAATGTGAAAATTCTTGAGATAGGGGCTTTGGGGATATTTCAAAGCCATTCCTATCCCAAGTGACTACTAGACTGTAGACTTTCACTGCCACTATAGTTAAAAGGTGGCTGTCTTTCAAGCCTACCTTGGAACTGAGGAGATGGGGATGGTTTTAGGGCAAGTAAGAATGCCACAAGGTTCACATGTGGCTGGAGGCATGGAATTAATTGGTTCCTGTAGAAGGAAAACTAACTGGCTTAAAGCTAGCCAGACCCTCAAAGCTAGTTCATATCAGCACACACACAAATTATATTACACTCCCCGTACTGTCTGATATAGCAGATTCCAAACCAGCAGGCCCAACACAATTGCTCTCCTCTTCTATGCATCTCTTTATTTCATCTCCTTTCTCTCACCCTATAAATGATACTCTTTGGGAACACTAATTCTATACATAACCCAGCTTAGATCAAGCTTCATCCTTGGAAGATCTTGATTTTTTTTCTTTTCTTTTCTTTTTTTTTTATTAAATCATAGATGTGTGCATTAATGCAATCATGGAGTACAATGTGCTGGTTTTATGTGCCATTTGAAATATTTTCATCAAACTGGTTAACATAGCCTTCATGGCATTTTCTTAGTTTTTGTGTTAATACATTTATATTCTACACTTTGTAAATTTTACATGTACCCTTGTAAAATTTACCGTAGGTGTGGTCCCACCAATTACTCTCCCTCTCCCATATTCTGCCCTCCTGTCCCCTCCCTCTCCACTTTCCCCTTCTCCTTGGGCTATAATTGGGTTATAGCTTTCACTATAAATTGGTTTATAGGCAGAAAGCCTATATATGCCTTTGCTTGAGCCATGCTGGAAAGGCAAATAAAAAGTCTTTTTTATAACTTTCTGTGAGGAACCAGGATAGAACTCCACAAAAGCTGAGAGTCTAGTCACAGAGGCAGTAAATGCCTGGGAGACAGAGGCTGGCCAAAGGGAGCAGAGGCTTGCACATGAGCAGCTGTATATCTTAGCGACCTCTGGTTTGTTGGAAGATGAATTACTGCTCCAGATGGTCCAGTAGAAGGTCAGGTATTCAAACAAACTTCTCCCCTAGAGTTCTTATCTTTGTTTAAGTAAAGTAGGTTAGAACATAGTTGCAAGTAAAAGCCAAAATAGCAACTTTGAAATAAGGTAGTGGAATGTATATCAGTTAATTGGTAGACCGTTAGGCACTGGGCACAGCTGGGCCTGGTCATAAGACCCATGTTGAGAAATGTTGTCATTTATTGATTAATTAATGGTGCATATGTGCACTTTGTGAGTATAAGTTGGTGGAAAATAAAGAAAGATTGCTACTTGTCATGAGAGTACAGTAGTCTCCTTTATTATACAGACAATTTTGCCACAGGACTTAACTTCTGTGTCCCTCCCCCCATCTGAGAAACTTTCACACAACATGGTTTCATAGTAGGGGTGAGTACATTGGATACTTTTTCTTTCATTCTTGAGATACTTTGCTAAGAAGAATATGTTCCAGCTCCATCCATATAAACATGAAAGAGGTAAAGTCTCCATCTTTTTCTAAGGCTGCATAATATTCCATGGTGTACATATACCACAGTTTATTAATCCATCCATGGGTCAATGGGCACTTCTGCTTCTTCCATGACTTAGCAATTATGAATTGGGGTGTAATAAACATTATGGTGCAAATATCTTTGTTATAAAGTGATTTTTGGTCTTCTGGATATATACCTAGTAGAGGAATTGTAGGATCAAACGGCAGGTCTATTTTTAGATCCCTAAGTGATCTCCAAACATCTTTCCAAAAGGAATGTATTGGTTTGCATTCCCACCAGCAGTGCAGAATTGTTCCCTTTTCTCTACATCCACCCCAACATCTCTGGTTTTGGGATTTTGTGATGTGGGCTAATCTTACTGGAGTTAGATAATATCTCAAAGTAGTTTTGATTTGCATTTCTGTGATGATTAAAGATGATGAGCATTTTTGGGCAGCGCCTGTGGCTCAGTGAGTAGGGTGCTGGCCCCATATACCAAAGATGGCGGGTTCAAACCTGGCCTCGGCCAAACTGTAAAACATAAAAATAGCCGGGCGTTGTGGCGGATGCGGATGCCTGTAGTCCCAGCTGCTCAGGAGGCTGAGGCAAGAGAATTGCTTGAGCCTGGGAATTGGAGGTTGCTGTGAGCTGTGTGATGCTACGGCACTCTACTGAGGGTGGTAAAGTGAGACTCTGTCTCTACAAAAAAACAAAACAAAACAAAAAGATGATGAGGATTTTTTCACGTGTCTGTAGATTGTGCACCTATCTTCAGAGAAGTTTCTCTTCAAAAAGAGAAAAGTTTCTCCCACCCTGAGATGGGATCACTTGTTACTTTCTTGCTAATATGTTTGAGTTCTCTATGAATTCTGGTTATTAGACCTTTGTCAGAGACATAACCTCCAAATATCTTCCCCCATTCTGAGGGCTGTCTGCTTGTTTTACTTGCTGTGTTCTTGGCTGTACAGAAGCTTTTTAGTTTGATCAGGTCCCAGTAATGTATTTTTGGTGTTGCTTCAATTGCCCAGAGGGTCCTTCTCATAAAATATTCGCCCATGCTGATTTCTTCAAGTGTTTTCCCTGCATTTTCTTCTAGTATTTTTATAGTTTCATGTCTTAAGTTTAAATCTTTAATCCAGTGCGAGTCTATCTTAGTTACTAGTGAAAGGTGTGGATCCAGTTTCAGTCTTATACAGACCGCCAGCCAGTTCACCCAGCACCATTTTTAAATAGGGAATCTTTTCCCCATTGAATTTTTTTAATTGGCTTATCGAAGATCAAATAATGGTAAGTAGCTGGGTTCATGTCTTGGTTCTCTATTCTGTTCCATACATCTACCTCTCTGTTTCTGTGCCAGTACCATGCTGTTTTGATTAGTTTCGATTTATAGTATAGTCTGAGGTCTGGTAGCATAATTCCTCCTGCTTCGTTTTTATTTCTGAGTAATGTCTTGGCTATTCAAGTTTTTTTCTGATTCCATATAAAATGAAGTATCATTTTTGAGATTTTAAAAGTATGACAGTGGAGCTTTAATAGGGATTGCATTAAAATTGTACATTGTAGGGAGGCATCTGGGGTTCAGCGAGTAGGGCACCGGCCCCATGTGCCAAAGGTGGCGGGTTCAAACCCAGCCCCTGCCAAACTGCAAAACAGAAAAATAGCTGGGCGTTGTGTCGGGTACCTGTAGTCCGAGCTACTCAGGAGGTGGAGGCAAGAGAATTGCCTAAGCCCAGAAGTTGGAGGTTGCTGTGAGCAATGTAATGCCACAGCACTCTACCAGGGCAATAAAGTGAGACTCTGTCTCTACAAAAAAAAAAAATTGTACATTGCTTTGGGTAATATGGACATTTTAACAATGTTAATTCTTCCCTTCCATGAACATGGTATGTTTTTCCATTTATTAACATCTTCAGCCAATTATTTTCTTAGCGTTTCATAGTTCTCTTTTATAGAGATCTTTCACATCCTTTGTTAGGTAAACTCCCAAATATTTCATCTTCTTTGGGACTACTGTGAATGGAATAGAACAGTCCTTGACTGTTTCTTCAGCTTGACTATTATAGGTATATATAAAGGGTATAGATTTATGAGTGTTGATTTTGTAACCTGAGACAATGCTGTATTCCTCGATCACTTCTAAGAGTTTCGTAATAGAAACTCTCTTTATTATGATTATATATCTGGAAAATCCCTGGTATTTTCCAGATATACAATCATATCATCTGTGAAGAGTGAAAGTTTGATCTCCTCTGACCCTATAGATACCCTTGATCGCCTTTTATTGCCTAATTGTGATTGCTAAGACTTCCACTATAATGTTCAAAAGCAGTGGAGACAATGAGCAACCTTGCCTGGTTCCTGAGCTGAGTGGAAATTATTTCAATTTAACTCGATTCAATATGATATTTGTTGTGGGTTTGCTGTGAGATGGCCTCAATCAGTTTAAGAAATGTCCCTCTGTACCAATTTTCTTAAGTGTTCTGATCATAAAAGTATGCTGGATACCAAAATATTTTTCTACATCAATTGAGAGAATCATATGGTCTTTGTTTTTTATTTTGTTTACATGATGAATTATATTTATGGATTTATGTATATTGACACAGCCTTGAGACCCTGGGATAAAAATCAGTTGGTCATGGTGTGTTATTTGTTTGATATGTTGCTGGATTCCATTAGAATCTTGTTGAATATTTTTACATCAATATTCATTAATGATATTGGTCTATAATTTTCTTTTCTTGTTGGGTCTTTTCTCATTTGGGGATCAAGGTAATGTTTGTTTCATAGAATGTTTTGGGTAGTATTCCTATATATGTGTGTGTGTGTATATATATATATGAAAAGGTTAAGTAATATAGATACTAGTTCCTCTTTAAAGGTTCATTAGAATTTTTTTTAATTTTTATTAAATTATAATTGTGTACATTGGTGCAATCATGGGGTACAATGTGCTGACTTTATATACATTCTGAAATATTTTCATTGAACTATTTAACATAGCCATCATGGCCTTTTAATCACTATATGAAAAC
>CAUYON010021678.1:0-33017 GCA_963573935.1 Arctocebus calabarensis | reverse complement strand
AATGAACAGACGCAACCACTTGCCCAATCTCTGCCGCTTTAGCCTTCCTTAGGGTGTCCAGAAGCCTCACGCTGTCTCCCTGTGTCCCCAAAGGGAAGTCTCTGGGCAGATCCCGCCTGGCAGAGATGCCCGAAGTCCTCTCTCCCCAGTCTCACCGTGCCCAGCTGCAAGGAAGCTGTTACTCGTCCGCCATCTTGCTCCGCCCCCCCGAGTATTAATGTCTTTATATAGTGATCAAGGAAATACCATGAAGGATATCTGTAACAGTACGATCAAAATATTTCTGAATGTATATGAATCGTGCCCTGTGATTGCACCAATGTACATAATTATGATTCAATAAAATTATTAAAAAAAATTCAGTAATTTGAATTTTCAAAAGTTTAACTTTATTGCCTACTAAATATAGACAAAAATATCTACAATAATATATGATGGCAAGTTGTACTGCCAAATGTGTCAACAGTCCAGATTATAAGATATAGTGAATATTTGAAATTTTTTACTCTCAAATTTCTTTGGACATAGCACAGGTTAAGGAAACTAACTATACAGTCCCTAGGTCATATTATATAATAGCCTCTTCAGGGGTATCCAGGGGAAAAACTGAGAGACATAGGACTTCCCTGAGGGTAGAAGAAATGACAATAAAACATTAAAATGAATGATTTCAGGAGCTACATTCAGAAATCTGACTTAGAATCTAATCAAACACATCACTTATTCTTAACATACGGCTTCCCCCATAGTGTTTGAAACCACCATGGAAAGAAGAAAAAATAAATAACTTTTGTATAGAAAGTTGAGAAATACTACCTCAACCAGGTGATTGGGGTTAGCAGCAACAGTGAGAAGCCATATTGACAGTGTTTCCCTTTACAGGATATGATGAAAATGATATGTTTCCTCTGTGGTCTTCCTTTTCAAAACATACAACCCTGGTCTATCTGTTAGACCAAGAGAAAAGCATCAGAAACATTACAATGGAGGAGCATTCTACCAGTAATGGATGAGTATTCCTCAGAACTGTCAAGATCATCAAAAACAAGGAGTATCTTAGAAATTACTTCTTCACAGAGGAACATCAGGAGCTATGACTACTAAATGTAAAGTGGTATCTTGGATGGGATTGATTCTGGAACAGAAAAAGGACATTACATTAAAAACTGAAAGATTCTGAAAAAATTACAGATTTTTTTAATAGTAATGTATCAACATAGTTTTGTAACAAATGTCTTGTACTAAGGTAAAATGTCAATAATGCAGAAACTTTGGTGTAGAGTTATATGAGAACTCTATACTATCTTTGAAATTTTTCTTAAGTCTAAAACTGTATTAAAATAAAAATATGTATTCTAAAATAAATATAAAAATGAATCAACTTTTCATTGTGTAGGTTCCATTTTTTGATTAATATTGTTTTTTATATTTAACATTTTTTATATTTATAGCCATAGTTTTTGTGAAAGGGGAATTTTTTTTTAATTATTGAGGATTCATTGAGGGTAGAAAGAACCAGGTTACATTGATTGCATTTGTTAGGTAAAGTCCCTCTTATAATTGTATCTTGCCCTCAAAAGATGGGTCGCACACTGTGACCCACCACCCACTTCCTCCTTCCTTCTCTCTGCTCTCCCCTTACCCCTCCTCCCACTATGTACTAGGTCATTGTGATGCTTTACTAAAAATAATGTGTTCCATTTCCACCCAGGATAATACAAAAGATGTAAAGTCTTCGTCTTTTTAGTGGCTGAATAGTATTCCATGGTATACATATACCACAGCTGGTTTGGTGGGCATTTAGGCTATTTCCACATTTTGGTTATTATAAATTGAGCTATGATAAGTGCAAGTGTCTTTATGGTAAATGGATTTTTTTCTTCTGGGTAGATGACCAGTAATGGGATTATAGGATTGAATGGGAGGTCTAGTTTGAAATCTTTGAGGGTTCTACATACTTCTTTCAAAAAGATTCTATTAGTTTGCAGTCCCACCAGCAGTGTAAAAATGTTCCCTTCTCTCTACATCCATGCCAGCATCTGCAGTTTTGAGATTTTGTGATATGGGCCATTTTCACTGGGGTTAGATCTTATTTCAGGGTGGTTTTAAATATGCCTAACAAAAGAGGTGAAGGAACTCTGTAATGAAAATTATGAAACTCTAAGAAAAGAAACAGCAGAAGATATTAACAAATAGAAGAATATACTGTGCTCATGGCTGGGAAGAATCAACATTGTTAAAATTTCTATACTTCCCAAAGCAATCTAAAGATTCAGTGCCATCCCTATTAAAATACTATACATTACAAAAAAAGTTGAAAAAAACAATTCTTCATTTTGTATGGAACCAGAAAAAAACCCGTATAGTTAAGTCAGTTTTTAGTAATAAAATCAAAGCCAGGGGCATCAGCCTACCAGACTTTAGACTGTAATACACGGCCATAATGGTCAAAACAGCATGGTATTGGCACAAAAATAGAGGCATAGACATCTGAAATTGAATAGAAAATGAGGAAATGAAACTAACACCTTGTAGCTACCTAATCTTCAATAAACCAAACAAGAATATACAGTGAGGGAAAGAATCCCTATTCAATAAATGGTGTTGGGAGAACAGGATATCCACAAGATTGAAATTGGACCTGCATATCTCTCCACTCACAAAAATTGATTCAAGGTGGATAAATTTAAGACATGAAATGATAAAAATCCTCAAAGAAAGCATGAGTAAAAGATATTGGCCTGGGGAAAGACTTTATGAAGAAGACTTCTGTGGCAATTGCAAAAACAACAAAAATAAACAAATGGGACTTAATTAAACTGAAAAGCTTCTGTACTGCCTCAGAGACAACAACCAAAGCAAATAGACAACCTACACAATAGGAAAGGATATTCCTATATTTTGAATCAGACAAAAGCTTGATATCTAGGATATACAGAGAACCCAAACTGATCAACATAAAAAGAGTCAATAATCCCTTAAATCTCTGAGCAAGAGGAAAGAATAAAACCCTCTCTAGAGAAGACAGATACATGGCTAAAAAACATGAAAAAATGCTCATCATCCCCAATTATTGGAAAAATGCAAGCCATAGGGTTGTTGTTGTTGTTGTTTTTTATTTTTAACTGCAATACAGTATCATGTTAAGTGAAGGCATTATTTCTCCCTTCTAATTTTAACATACTTATATTTATTTTTTCCATTTAGCTTATACTTTTATGTCTTACCTCCTGCCTAAAAGTATATTTTTCATTTTTTTTAAACGTCCTTTAATAAATCTGAAAGCAAGTGAAACTGAAGCCATTATTAGCAATTACATTTCTTTGTATAAAGAACATTGTTTTTATGTGTCTGACAAGCCTAATATTGTTTAAATTAACACATGAGAAATTGTAATTAAAAAATGTACCCTCCTAATTAAAACATTAAATTAGCTTTGTTTTTATTATAAAGCTAATACTTTATTTATTAACAAATCTACAATGAAGAAACTTATTACAGACACTACAGGGTTAACCAATAGGCATTTCTGTAATGCAATTTTATATTTTTCATTTTTAATTAAAAATATTAAGGCCCATGTAGATTTAGTTAATTTACATATAGTAAATTTTACTATTTTTAGTTCTACAGTTTATGAGCTTTGGCAATAGTATGAATCATGTACCTATTTTGAAAACAAAATACAGCAGATTTCCATCACTATATAAAAAATTTCCTTAAGCCATTTGTGGTAATTTCCCCCCTCACATCCTCCCACCCTCAGCTCTTAGTTTTGCAATTTCCTGGTATAATTGAATAGTAAAATATATAATCTTTGCTTTGTTTCTTTCACTTAGCAAAATGTTTTTTTAGGTTCATCCATATTTTTATGTGTTTCATCAATTCATTCTACTTTATTGTTAAGCAAAATGCCATTGTATGAGGCATTGAGAATTGCTTTATGGACATTTGGGTTGTTTCCACACTTAAACTATTATAAATAAACAACTATGAGTATGATTATACAGCTATTTGTTTAAATATGTTTTGTATGTGAGTAACAAAGCTGAGCATCTTTTCTTGTGATTAATTGCTAATTCAAATTTTCCGTTGGTGAAACATATATACAACAATTTGTATGACAATTTTTAAGGGTTGATAGTCATTATACTGTTGTATTGTAAAATATCCACCTATCTTTCTATTCACCTACCTGTTCACCCATCTTGAATACAGACTCTTTATCTGATGTATGATTTGTAAATAGTTTCTCTTCATGCTTTGTACTTTGCTGAAGTAGATTCATAAATACTTTTTATTTATGACTTGAGTTGTATACTAAGAAATATTCACTTAATTCAATGTCACAAAGGTTTTTCTCTTTCGCTTTCTAGACCTATTACAATTTTACTTATTTTTAATTTTTTTCTCTAATTCTATCTCACTTGCTGTTTATTCATGGTGTTACAACACGTTTTTACATTTGTCTCCATGACCTAATAAAAAAAGAACTATTACAATTTTCTGTTTTACACAATCTGTCACTTATTCTGTCAATTATTATGTATGAGTCAAAGTTCATTTTACACATGAAATTTCAATAATTTCAGTTCAATTTGTTGAAAATATTTTCTTTTTTCCATTGAATTAACTTGAACCTTCATTCTAAACCAATTGAGCATGCATAGATTTTTTTATATACTACCTCTTCTGTTGAATCTATACATTTATCCTTACATCATGCCGTATCTTGGTTACCGTGACTTTATAGTAAGACTTCAAATCAAGTAGTATGAGTCTTACAATATTATTTCACTTTTTCAAAACTGTTTTTGGGTCTTTTAGATCCTTCACTTTTCCAAGCAATTTATAGGATCAATTAATCAACTTTAAAAAGAAGTCTAGTAAGATTTTAATTGTAAGTGAATCTGTAGATCTATGTGGGGAGTATTGACACAATATTCAGTCCTCCAATACATGAATATAGTATATCTTTGAATATATTTATACCTTTTTCATTTTGGTCATTGATGTTAGTTTCCAGTATTCAAATATGAGTACTTTTGATATATTTTTAGTGCTTTCTGATGTTATTATAAATGGTATTTTAATGTTAATTTTTAGTTATTTAGTTATTTAGTATACAGAATGCCAACTAAATTTTTGTAAATTGACCTCCTAACCTACAGCTTAGTTATACTCATGTATAATTTCTTAGGTTTTTTTTTTTTTGTAGATTCTTTTGTATTTTCTTCATAGTTCTTTCTTTGAAAATGTGGGTGGTTAGTTTAGAAATTTGTTTTTGGATACAAAGACATTTGTTAATTTCTCAAATAGCTTTTTATTATTGACTTCTAGATTACTTCTCTTTTGGTATAAGGATATTCTTTGTATGTATATTTTATTTGGGTTTTTTTTTTTTTTTTTTTGAGACAGGGTCTCATTATGTTGCCCTCAGTAGAGTGCTGTGCTGTCACAGCTCACAGCAACCTCAAACTCTGAGCTTCAGTGATTCTCTTGCTTCAGCCTCCCAAGTAGCTGGGACTACAGGCACCCGCCACCAACCCCTGGCTATTTTTTGTTGAAGTTGTCATTGTTGTTTAGCTGGCCCGGGCTGCGTTCAAACCCATCATCCTGAGCGTATGTGGCTGGCACCATAACCACTGTGCTACGGGCACTGGGCCATGTATGTATATTTTAATTTGTTGAAATGTACCCCCAAATTGAATTTGTATACTGCTGTTATGGGGGGGTAGAATGTCGTTATAAACATTGTGTAGATTGATTTGCTTGACAGTTCCATCCAAGTCTTCTATAGCCTCACTGACTTTCTATTTTTTAAATCATCACTGAAAGAGGATTGCTAAAATTTCCTGTTACATATGGATTTTTCTATATCATTTTTCCATTTGATTAGGGTTTGTTTTATATATTTTGAAACTTTACTTTTGGGTGAATATACATGTAGAATTATCTTGTTTTCTTAGTGTATTGAGTCTGTAACATTACATAATATCACTTTTTATCACAATTTTAAAATGTATTTAATTTTTGATAGTATTTATTCTCTGGATTCTATAGTCTATTGTCCTTTATGAATTTTGGAAAATTATTATCCATTTCTCCTCAAATATTTATTCAATCCTATTCTCATTTTCTTCTTCTGGGTTTCCATTTGTACATATAATAATAGATATTTGATCTTAATTCATAGCTTTTGGAGGTTATGTTCTCTTTGTACTCTTTTTGCTTCATTTTTCACATTAGATAATTTCCACTGACTTATTGCTCAATGAACTAATTTTTATATGATGATTTCTATCATGCTGATAATTTTATTGAAAGAATTATTGCTATCTGGCTCGGTGACTGTAGCACAGTGGTTATGGCACCAGCCACATAAACAGAGGGTGGCAGTTTCGAACCCAGCCCAAGCCAGCTAACCAACAATAACATCTGCAACAAAAAATAGCCAGGCATTGTGGCAGGTGCCTGCAGTCCCAGCTATTAGGGAGGCTGAGGCAAGAGAGTCACTTAAGCCCAAGAGTTTGAGGTTGCTGTGTTGTCATGGCATTCTACCAAAGGTGGCATAGTAAGACTCTGTCTCAAAAAAAAGAAAAAAGAATTATTGATATTTGATATATGTTATATATTTCTAGGATTTTATCTATTTTTATAGCATTCATCTCACTACTGAAATTCCTCATAATAATATGCTTATGCATGTTATTCACCTTTTACACTAGATCTTTTAACATATTAGGCATAATTATCTAAAAATATTTGTCTGATAATTGCAACTCCTAGACCGTCTCTGAGCTGGAATAAATGGATATATTTATCATTTGAAATATTTGTGATTTTTTTTAACTTCTCCTCTGTGTGACACACAATTTTTGCCTGAATGCTGGGCATTATGTTCAATAGAATGATAGAGACTGAAGTAAATAGTATTTATTTGTGGAAATAGACAAGACTTTTCTTCTGTCAGGGCTTTAGATTGGGAATTTGAGTCAACTTATCAATTGTTGATCACTGGGCATTTTTGGTGGCTGTTTTTGGTTTCAGTGCAAAATAGACTTTATATTCTTTCCTTGGTATATTGTGTTCAGTGTTGAGCATCAGTAATAAAAGAAAAAATAGAGGAATTGAACTTTATCAGAATTAAAACTTTTGTGTCAAAAGACATTACCAAGGAAATGAAAAGACAACATACAAAGTAAAATCTTTGCAATTCTTCTATCTACCCAGAATGCACAACATAAACACACACACACACACACAGACACCTCAACAACAAAAGAAAACAACCTGAGTACTAGCGTAGACATTTCTCCAAAGAAGATATGCAAATAATAAATAAGCACATGACGGATGCTCAACATTATTGGTAATCAGAAAAATGCAAATCAAAGCCACTGAACATTCCCTAGAATGTCTAAAAGCAAAAGATGGGCAGCAGCGAGGGTTAAGATGTGGAGAAGCTGGAACCCTCAAGCATTGCTTGAAAGAATAGAAAGTGATGCAGCTGCTGCAGAAAAGTTGGTGGTTCTTCTAAAAGTTAAATGTAGAATCACCTTGCAACTCCTCTCCTAGGGATAAGCCCCAAAGTATTGAAAACAAGGACTCAAATAATTATATGTATGCCCATAGCAATTTTATCTTTTGGTATTCATAAAACCAAAAGGTGAAAACAACTCAAATATTCATCAACAGATGAATGAATTTAAAACATTATAGTGTATTCATAAAATAGAATACTTTTTGATCATAAAAAAAATGCAGAGATCATACATGCTACAATGTGAATCTGAAAAGCATTATGCAATATTCAAGAAGCCAGGCATAAAATGTTATATATTGCATGATTTCACTTATATAAAATACCCACAATAGATAGATACAAAGAAACAAAAAGCAAATTGGTATTTTCCAGGAACTGAGAAAAGGAGGAATGGGAGTAACTGCTTAATGGGTAGGGAGGTTTATTTTGGGGTGATAAAAATATTATCATTGTCAATGTACTAAATACTAGTAAACTGTTCAATTTAAAATGCTTAAGATTGTGATTTAAGAGCTTTACCTTGTTATGAACCAGATGAAGCCCTCATGCCCAATGTGATGTTACTAGGGTCGTGGGAGTTCATTAGGTTTGATGAGGTCATGAGTATGGAGATCCCATTATGGGATTAAGTGCCCTTAAAAATAAAGGAAGACATACTACAACTTCCTCCCTCTGTCATTTGAAGACACAGCAAGAAGGTGGCTGTTTGCAAGCCAGGAAATAAGTCTGTACTAGATTCCAACCATACTGTTTTTTCTGATCTCAGACTTCCAACCTCCATAACTGTAAAAATATATTTTCATAGTTTATACCACCCAGTCTATAGCATTTTGCTAAGGTAGCTGTAGCTAATAAACACATACCTCAATTAGAAAAAAAAATTTAACATAATAATGCACCCTTATGTTGAATAATTTGCAGGTCAACAGTCCTAATTTCATCACTTTTGTAGGTTTTAATTTGATAAATCAAAATTTCTTTTAAATTTAACATGAGAAGATAAAGATATGAGAATATTTTAATATTTTATTCTTGCTTGTATTGTGAGAAGTTTTGCTGGGGATTTAGACTGATTTTATTTTTATAGAGTAATTACTTAGAATAAGACACATTCTGTAGAAATTTATTTTACTTGCGTTATACTTAATGAGCTGAAATAACGTTTTAAAGTTCATTTTACTTTTTGTTACTGATTCATTTAGAAATATAATGTTTGCTTAATCATTTTAAAATCCAAACAGGAAAATACTACATGTGGTATTTCGAACTTAAAGTATTGCCCACCAGAGGGCTCTCATTTTTCTTCTTTTGTGCTTTTTGGAAAACTGAAAATTATATTTTAATATATTATAGATTATACACCATTGAACAAATCAAATATATTTTCTGAGTATATGCAGAAACTTTCTGAACAGTAACTTATTTACAATTAAATACATTTAAATAAATTATGATTGAGTACATTAAATAATTAAGTATATTTAGTTTGCTTCTTATATTTGGGGTACAAATAAAATAGACTTTAGACATAAACATGATGTTTTCTACATTACTCTATAAAACTCTATAAAAGGGAATTTATAGGGTGACCTGTTAGGGTTTAATAAGCAGAAAATAAACCAAATTCTGTCTTTTGAAAGTAACAGACTTCAACCTCCAAAATAACTTACATGTACAGTTTATTTTAGGTACTAATTTCCATAAAGAGGAAAAGAACTTTTCACAACTATGTTTACAAATAGAATGTGTATGTGAAAATTGATAAATTACATTTATGTTTAAAAAATAATTTTAATGTACTCTATCATCTATTAGGGATGTGGGGTTAGCTAGGATATACATAGTTGTTACTTCTTTTGAGAAGCTCAAATATAAGGAGAAAGAGCCTCATGGATAAATAATAATATAACTTAATTACTATAACAAAGTATTCCCAACAAAATACTCTATTATTTAATCTTGGGGAGAAGGGAGAACTGGGAACATATTTTGAAGAAATCTTCCAAGAAATTTTCATGCTCTCCCAATTTCTGCTGTCTAGAACCACTGTGCTAAGTGCAGATTGTGAAAGGAATTAGCCACAGTTACTTAACTATGCCTAGGCTGATCTGGGAACTTTTCTAAATCTGAAATTAAAGAGTTCGTTAAATAGATGGAAGGTGAGAAGAGCAATCCAAGTAAAGGGAAGAGAATGATCAATGTTCAAAGCCGTGGATATAAGGAATTAAAACAAAACAAAGGAAAGACCATCTGATGTCTCCAGACATCAGTGCATCATCGCAATGTCCGGGGAACTGATTTAGCCACAGTGAACAGTGAAAGATACAACTGGAGAGTGTTTGGGATCACATTTTGGAAAGTCCTAAATGCATGTAAAAAGTTTGATTTTGTCTTGTAGGAAATCCTGGGTCAGAATTCATTTTGAAGCAGGAGAGTGACTCAAACAGATCATTAATTTAGACAACTAATTTTAAGGGAGTTAGGGAATAAATCGATGGTGTGAAAAAGTAGAAGTAATAAAATATGAGATACACAGAATCTGATTAAGAGGCAATTTTTAGAATTGAGATGAGGACCTTAATAAGTCCTATATCTTAAGTGTGGATGGAGAAAAAGAGACTGAATAAAAGATGTTAATATCATTAAAGAAATACTTCACCAAGATTCAAACACATAATTTAATCTCCTCTGTAACTTTGAGCTTGCTAGCATTTTTGTAACTCATTCCAGAACTCCTTCAGAACTATACCCATGGGTTTTGTGAGATAAACCAGAGAAATGAACAATCCCTAATAATGCTTTTTTATTTTCACCTCAACTAATCAAATGATACTCCACTTTGTTCAGGAAACATTTATTTCCTTATTCTGTTAAGAGTGAGAGAGAGAGAGAGAGAGATGGTACGGAGAGACCTATAAAAGGGCAAGACAGTGTCCCATTTGGATGTAAGTGATATTAGATTCAACAAAAAACAGGTCTAATTCCAGAAGCCTCATTCTAGGATCATGATACATTTTGTTATCTACTATTATTGAGACGTCACTATATGTCATAATTACTCTTAAGCACTTTACATGCTTAACTAATTAAATCCTAACAGTAGTTTTATTGACAAAAACTCTTATTATTATGCCCATTGTGTGGATTTAAAATGAGGCAATGATTGATTATATACTTTGTCAAGAGTTCTCAGCCAATGATAGCAAAACCATTATTTAAATCGAGGCAAGGTAGATCTGGAGGCCATGCTTTTAAGTACTAATCTAGGCTGCCTCACCATCCAGCAGAAGGCAGGTACAGCAGAGTTAACAGCAGGCTAAACGGTGTCTGGACTGCCTGCCACAAGACTTCCTGGTGAACATGCTAATGGTAGGTTTTGTGCAGTTCTTATCTAGAAAATGTTTTCAGCAGGATCTGCTCAGTCTGTCTGTATTGATGATAGGAAATAAATCTTAAATTTATGCCATTATGGGGATACAGCTGGCTGGAGAAGGAAAGTAGTCCTGTAATATCTTTGTCCTTAAATGACTACCCACATATAAAAACTGAGCAGCTCAAAATCTGAGTGCCTTACTCTAAGCTGATGTGCATACCACACGTCGTCAGTGCTTGCTACTTCCAGTTTGGGGAAAGGGACGATTAGGAAGCTGCTTTTGAAGGCTTGGCCGCTTGGGAAAATAACAATACATGTGTGCCTGTTTTTTCTTGTATCTCAAGAATCATTAGTAGTTTGGTACCAGGTAAGATGTATGATTCACGTTTTGACAATTCTTTTTGGTAAGCCATTATAGGAGAAAAGAGTACTCTGGTGTGTGTTTTGGCTTTGAATGGCTAGAATCTGGCCATAAGTTAGTCCACTATGGGACAGATTCAATGTAACACATTTATGCTTACAAACATACTTCCAATGTCAAATAATTCCCAATTTCCTTCTAAGAGTCATAGGTTGAGTTGAGGTCTTTGATTTGCAGGATGGGAAATACAAATTCAGGGTAGGTACAAATTGTTTGTGAAAATGATAACAACTAATATTATAGAACAATTACCATTTGCTTATTTATCTTCACAGATAAATTGTTTACTTCTCAAGGTCAATATATGAGGTCACTATCATTATCATTGCTCTTTTATAAACAGAAAAACTTACTATCTGTTAACTCCAATCATTGTTCTCAAGCTGACCAATCTCTCCTTCCCACAGAGAAGTGAGGAAGCTCATCTCTTCCCTTAGAGGTGATTCAGGCAACTTCCTAAGATTCTATTTCCTGTTTGTCACCCTATACAGTGGTATTAGTCTGGGCTTCAGTGACAGTATACTGCAGATTGAGTGGCTTCAGAAATGTGCTTACCACAGTTCTGGAGGCTTCTCTTCCCAGTTTGTAGGTGGCCACCTTCTCCTTGTGTCCTCACACAGCCTCTTTTCTGCCTGTGGAGAAAAGAAAGCTCACATGTGTCTCTACCTATAAGGACAGTAATCCTATTGGATTAGGCCCACCCTAGTGACCTCCTTTAATCCTAATTATCTCCTTAAAGGCTCTGTCTCCAAATTTGTCACATTGGGGACATAGTGCTTTAATGTGTGAATTTGGGAAAGACACAATTCTGTCCATAACGGTGGTTCATCCACTCTTCCTTTTCCTGTACTCCGTCCATTGGCCTCTCCCCTTCCAAACCTTTTGAAAAATCTCTCCTCTTTGCCTTGACATCAGCCCCAAGTAACTTATAGAGGTAAGATTGGTTTGCCTCTCTTCCTGCTGACAGCAAAGGAATCAGAGTTGCTTCTCACCAAGCTCCCTGCCTTCTCACCTTCAGTCTCTGGCACATTTTTTCACCAGATATATACTCTTAGAAACTAATTGAATGCCTCTCAATTACCTATACAAAACAAACAAAATTCCTTGGCATGGCTTTACAATATTGCCTAGTCTACTTCCTTGCCTCATGTCCCGGTATGCCAGGCTAGATGTAAACCCCACTCTCACAGATCCATCACTTCCTACCATTCAGGACTTTGTACCCACCTTTGCCTGAAACTTAATTTTTCCATCTTGTATAAGCACTTGTTCTTTGCATCACTTTTATAAGATGAGAACCCTCATTAGGGCAGATCAGCATTCATATATCTCCATATGCTTAGATTGATAGGTAACTGTGGGCCCTTAATAAGCAAATATTAAATTATATGATCACTCAATTAATACTTATTTTAATGTGTGTTCTATACTATGCTTTCTGCTTCAAGTTGAAAGCCTAAAAAATTCCTATTAAACTTTTTACAGCAGAAGATGATTTCTTAGTTTCGAAAAAAATTCACAGAGGATACACAAATGTGTTAGGGTTTTGCGAAATTTAGGTAGGTGAGTTATCTTTTGTATTTATTACAAAAGAATGCTGAGTTATCTTTTGTATTCATTACAATTAGTCTAAGCTGAGTGTAACTATATCAAAACAGAGTGGTTTAAGTAAAGCACAATACTCACACAAAGTAGGTCCAAAAGAAGGAAAGTCAGAGCAGAGGTGCAAGGATTATGAGGGTGTCAGGAAAGTCAGAATGGGGTGCAAGGATGATGAGGGTGTCAAGGACCCATCACCCCCATCTTTGCACCCTCCATCCCTGGGGGGTTGCCCAGTTCCATGGTACTGCATGTCTCCTTACTTGGCTGGCAAGTAGAAGATGAAGCTTCCAGAGTCCCACAAAAGAAAACAAATCATTTAAACTTAATTGGCCAGCACATAATCATATGGCCTGACTCCCATGTAGAGTAAGGATGAGAAATATAATCTTTTAGCCAGACAATGGCACTCTGAATAAAATAAGATTCTTTATTAAAGGAGAGAAAATAAAGACTTGGGTCGTGGTAGAAATACATGTAAGCTTCTTTTTTGAAATAAACAAATCTATAGATCTGAAATAAAATGGGTTTGCAAAATGAGCTTTTTAGGTATAATTGAGGTGAAGTTGAACTATTTACCTCCTCTTAAATCCCAATTTAAAGAATTATAGTCTGGAAATGAAAAAAAATTCTCAGTTAAAATTCAAAGTTTACTTGGCTAGTAACCGAAACACTTCTCTCTCTCCCCAATCCATTCTCCCCTGTCACTATCTGATAATTTACTCACCTAAATCTCCTCCATTTATTTTATGTTCTAAACACTTTTTATTTTTAGAAGAGTCACAGATACAATCCCTTTTGTTGGCTTACAGTGCCTCTTACCACTCTTGAAAGGCTAAATATGTCTAAAATCGCTTGTCCAGACAAAGTCAGGATGAGTAAGATGTATTTGCTGAACAGGAATGGAACTAATTACTCCTCTTTTGAGGGGAAAGACTTGAAATAATCTTCCTAGAATGCAGCAGAGTAAAAGTTATAGGGGTGGTAAAAAAAAAAAATAGAAGAGCCTAAGCAACTGATTATAAATTTTTAAACTGGCAAGTCTCATCTTGAGGGAGAAGACAAAAGAGTTCCAAGTGGAAAAAAATACAGCTGTGTAACTATGATCCATCTCATTTTCACTCTGTGTTGGTCTAGAAAAACCAGTGCTTTTCTTCCTGCAACTTTGACTAGGAAAATCTGAAAAAGATGAATATAGAGTTTTCAATACGAAAAATTTGAATAGCTGCTATGAAAAAAAATGGGTGAAAACCAACTGCTTTTAAAACTTCTGTGTAGTCATACAAAGTGTATTTGTGAGAAGATTATCCAAGAATCTCTCTTTGTCTTTTAATGTTAATATTTACACTAAATATATTCAAAATGAAAATGTCTTTTCTTCTTCTTGATAATTCTAAACTATAAAAACTCATTCTTTTCTTAATAGCAGCTCCAGTATGAAAAATAAGAAAAGGTAAAATAATTTTTACAAAACATGACAGATTAAACATACATTTATCTCTTATACCTCCCCAAATTTTATAATTATTGCAAATAAATTTTTTAAGTATAAAACCACATTTCTCATTATGAATGTCACTAAATTTTTACAAGCTACACTGTAGACTGATGAATAGTAGCTGACTTGGCAAAGTGTAGAAAGGTAAAATCCAAATGCCTACAGAGGGAAGTATCAACAAAACACAAGAGTCAAGATTGGAGGGATCTAGCTTTACAGACAGAAGAAAAGGTTAAGAGCCTATGTAGAAGTCAGACCCACATATCTTTCCTCACCCTTTACTCTTACAACTTCTAGCTGACAGCTGAACAGAAAAGATAGACTACTACTACTCTTACAACTACTACTGACTAGCTGAACAGAAAAGAAAGACATTTCTGGATCTGCCCATGGAACACATGGATTTGGTTCTATTTCCCTAAATGAAGCCAACCAGTTGACCAAAACCCTTCCACATAGGTAGTCTCCAATGAGCGTAAATATTAATGGATAGCCAAGAAAACCAGGGCTTTTAGGAAATCCTCCATGTGAAAAATGAAAGAATACAATCAGATAGAGAAAAAAAAATCAAAGAAAAGTACAAGACAGGAGAATATATACATATGTGTATGTGTATTACAAAGTATATGTATATATATCATATAATTTCTAAGAATTATTTCATATTTTATGTTCTTTGTTTTTGCATCTTTTAGTTATCTTCTTCCCTAACCCTACATGAGTATATTAATTATTTTTTTAGTTTCTTATTCACCTTTGTCTTCAGATAGAATTTATAGAGTACCTGATGCATGTGAGGGTACCTAGTGCAGAGAAGGCTTTGGAGGTTCTATAGTAACATTTGGCCAGGCATGGTGGCTCACATCTGTAATCCTAGCACTCTGGGAGACCAAGGAGGGTGGATCACCTGAGCTCGGTAATTCAAGACCAGCCTGAGCAAGAGTGATACCCTGTCTCTACTAAAAAGTGAAAAACTAGCTAGATGTCATTCTGGGTACCTACATTCCAGGTACTCAAGAGGCTGAGGCAGGAGGATTGCTTGAGTCCAAGGGTTTGAGGTTTCTGTGAGCTATGACATCAGGGTACTCTACCTAAGGCACAGAGTGTGACTGTGTCAAGAAAAACAAAACAAAAAAAAGAGAGAGAGAGAGAAGAATCTGTACTATTTTAAGGGCAAGGTAAACAGACAAAACACGAGATAATTACCAATACCAAGAAAAACAAGTTCTAAAAGAAACAAACTAATACTGAGCAATGTGGCTCCTCAATTATGAAACCTGTTTACATAACCATCATGATGCAAACATTGACTATTGATAGGCAAATATAATAAGAAATTATAGTGCATTGGAAGATTAGGAGAAAAGTGTGTTTGTATTTCATTCTAATCCACTTTAACAAGAAAAAAGTAGATAATATTAAAAAAATGACCTTCAAGGAAAAACAGTATTTATTATAATATTTAATATTTATTTTAATTTTGTTTCTACTTCTCTATTACACATCGTAAAGATAATTTAATTTTATTTGATTTGGTTTCATGGTCTCCTCCTTATAGAGTTTTATCCAAAATAATTATGATTTTTACCCCCCAAAATATTAGAAATTTCTACTTTGAATAATCAGATGTAAAATTAAACATCCCACAGCATCATAACTAGCATTGGGTATTATCAGCCATTTTGTTAATCTCACACAAGAGATGAAAAATTGACATATCACTGTTTAAATCTGTATGTATTTGATTAATAATCAAAGTTAAAATTGAATACTTGCCAGACACAGTTCTAAGTCCTTTATTTCTATCAAGTTCTATATATATTCTTTCCATATATTAACTCAGATAACATATGAAGTATACATGTTAGTTTTAAATAGATTTGGCCACAAGTGAGAGAAAGCCCAAATAACAATGCTTTAAACAAAAAAGAAAGTTATTGTTTTCACACATGAGATATCTAAATGTAAGAGGCTGGGGGCTGGTGAAACATCCTGCTCCAAAAAGTTTTCAAGAACCTCTGAAAGGGGTTCTTCAGTTCTCTTCTTCTTCAGTTCTCTGAAGTCCCCCAAGCTCTTTGTTCTTCCATGTGGGGTATGACGCTCATCCTCCTGGTCAAAGAAGAACACAGACAACTTCTAGGCTACAGGATAGCAAATTACATGAAGAAGGGAGACAAAAGGTGAGCTGCGTCTTTCTCTTATGGAAGGCTAATCAAAGCTGTCTCACGCCAGTCTTACCTAGTTTGATATAACTACATTCAAATTATTCTTGGTAATTTCTACAAAGAAATAAAACACTTTCGTTTTTAACGTTTCCAATGTTTTAACTGATAAGAGTATTAGATATATGTGTATATATAGTATTGTTACAATATTTTTTCATTTCCCATTATAACTATCAGTAAGAGAGTTTTTACTTTTTTAATATTTTGTCAAAGGTCACTGAGCAATCATAATTTTCTTACTGATTACTTAAATAGCTTTGCATGTTTTCAGCTTGCCTGGCTATTATGATACAGTGCAAAGTGACGACTATCTTCACTAGGACTAATAGGCAATAGCAAATGCTTAGAGAGTTGGGTAGGGGTCTGGAAGAAGAAAAACTGAAAAATCAGACCTGAACATGCTCAGGAAAGAGGCATGTGTCTTGCCGTCCAATGAGAGAGCATCTCCTGCAGAAGTGAATGAAACCATCAAGTTAACAGAATGATTCGACCAGTAGATGTCAGCCAGACTCTATCCTTAGCTCCTCCAGTGCTCATGCACTGAGACCATGGACAGAGGACCACAAGCTGGCAGAGATGGAAGATCCTGGTGGTCTCAAAAGCATTTAGCCATTGTCAGAGATCAGTGTCCAAACTGCAAGTAAAAAAATCCAATGTTGATCCTCTAATATGGTCTGAGGAAATCAAAGCCACTTTATATTAGCTGTAGACATTTTGCAGATGCCCATATATCCAGATGATATGTTAAATTTTAAGTGGGTCCCTTACAGAATGTGGGTATGTATATGTGTCATGCCTGTGTCCTTTTCTTCCCAGTTTGACTATCGGAATTATTAATGGAATGTTTGCCATATACATGTAATGTAATTACCTACATAATGTAATTAATTTCATAAAACTGTCTTGATATTTGTTGTCTATTTTCCCATATACTCTATATTCTTTTTTCCTCTGTCTTCAAATTCATTGAGATTAGGTGAATATATTTCAGCATTCTGATTTTTTTCCAGTATTAGTTAGACTTTCCTAAATTTTTAATAGTTTCTCTGTAGGGGTTACAGCAGGCATGTTCAGGTAGTCTCCTTTGACCTAATATTATGCCTCCTCACACATAGAGCAAGAACATCCCAACAGTGTATTCCACGTCCACACTCTCCCTACTGCTGTCATATATTATCCTTCTATGCATGTTATTAACTCAAAACACTTCTTGTTTAAACAGTTACTCTTTGAGCTATTTAAAAATTAAAAATAAAGAAATTTTATGTTTACCATTTCAAGTGGTTTTTTTTTCTCATTTTTAAAGTTTCTACCTGGTAGCTTTTCTTTTTGGCCCAAAGAATTCCTTTTTTTCCCCATTTTTTTTTAATTTAGATCATGAGTGTGTACATTACTGCATTTATGGGATACAATGTGATAATTTTGTGTACAATTTGGAATGTTTACATCAAACTGATATAAATGTCTAAACACAACATTTAAATAAGTGAGGTGAATTATATGTTAACCTTTTATTATTATTGGGGATCCATTGAGGGTACAAGGAACCAGGTTACATTGATTGCATTTGTTGGGTAAGGTACCTCTTATAACTGTGTCCCTCCCCCAAAAGGTGTGCCACACCATGACCCGCCACTCCCCTCCCTTCTTCCCTCTCTCTACTTTCCCCTTTCTCCACTCACCCCCTACCATGTACTAGATCATTAATTGTCCTCATATTAGAATTTAGCACATAGGATTCTTGCTTTTCCATTCTTGTGATGCTTTACTCCCTTTTATGAGTTGTTTTGACAGATCTGCTAGCAACAAATTCTCTTAGCTACTGTATTTCTAAAAAAAATACCTTGCTTTCTTTGTGAAGACCATTCTTAACTTGGTATTTTCTGGTTGTTTTCATTGGGAATAACTTGTCAATAATTTGTTTCAGCACTTTAAAGATACCATTCCAATGTCTTCTGGTCTTCATGGTTTCTGATAAAAACTCCAGAGTAATTCCGACTTTTTTTATATCATGTTTTATTGCTTTGGGCCATTTTTAAGACTTTGTTTTTGATGTTTATTTTCAGAAATAGATTTAAATTTTCTATGCTGTAATTTCTGTATCTTAAGCCTGCTTTAAGTTAGTTGGGAGTCTTGTACTGCTAGGCTTATAATTTCCATAAAACTTGAGTTTTTTCTTAATATTTTTATACTTCTCTAATCTCTCCTCCCTAGGACTCTAATTACATGTGCGTTAGGCCACTTAATATAACCCTATTGAACATTAGGCTCTGCTAATTTCTTTTTCAGTCTTTGCTATTTCTTCATGTGGACTCTGCTTTTCTTTGTAGTGTCAAATTTGCTCTTAATCTCATTTAGTGAACTTTTATTTCAATTATTACAGTATTAATCTCTAAGAATTCCACTTGGTTCTGAAATATTCCATTTTCTTCTTATTTTTTCCATAATTTCTGTTAAATTCTTAAGCATATTAAACATTTTTATATTACCTGTTTTAAAATTTTTGCTGGCCATTTTCATCTTTTCTATTATCTAGGTCTGTTGATATTAACTAGTTTTTCCCCCTTCTATTGAATTTCAATTAAATGTTTTTTTTGCATATGTGGTATTTTTTTAAACACTGGACATCATGAATTTTACAATGTTGAGTGATGATCTTTTTGTCTTTCTTCAAATTGCTGAGTTGTTTGACAAGCAGTTGTTATTTAAGCATCATTTTGATTTTTTGAGGCTTGTGTTTAAACTTTGTCAGTTCAGGCTTGTAGTAACTTTCTCGGTTACCTCATTGGTACTACTGAATGGTGGCCATCTCAAGTCTTATTCAATACCCTGGATAGTCAGCAGTGCTCCACTCTCCACTGATTTGAACTTGGACATCCCCCACTCTAGGTGATTTCTGCAAATTTTTCAGCTTAAAACTCCGTGAATTCTACTGTATTCAGTCTCAATGACTTTTACTCTGTGTAAGCACAGCTTAGTGCCCAGCAACAGTCAAGAATACAGTAGGTAATGAAGGGAATAACACAAACCTTAGATGTTGCTGGCAAAGTTCAAAATTTAAGAATGTTGGTACACACATAGTTCTTCATTTAAACCTCTTTGGTTTAGAAACTGTTTTGAATTAAAGGCCCTTAGAGATCAATAGCCATTGGAAGGGGCTTCCCCTCTATCTGCATAAAACCAGATAGATTCACCAAAAAGGATAATTGCTTTTCATTTCTCTCCCTGGTATGTCAATATATTGCTGGAACGAAAATCAAGAATACAACCAGATCTGGTCAAACCCATTTTTAAAGATAATATCTGTATCTCAGGTTAATTTAGTTTCTAAACAGAATAATTTACAAGTCATTCTGCTTCCCTATCCATTGATTCTACCAAGTATCTTTATCCTCCCTAGTAACCACATTGCCCCCCCCCCAAAATTACTTATATTCCACATCTCCTCTCATCCTCTAAAATGAGGTTATATAAACTTCTGGATCACACTGGGATATTGGGTAATCACTCTATGATTTTTCTGGTGGGCATGGGAAACAGACTTGTAATCTTTTTCTCTTATTAATATCTTTTGCTGTGAGTTGATCTTTCAGGGAAACTTCCAGGAGTGATAGAAAAGCTTTCTTTATCTCCCATAATACCTTAATATCATATTGTTTTTTGTATTCATTTAACTTTTAAAAAATAATAAAACATAAAAAATTTTTACTAGTCTGTGTTCCTAGTGTGATAAAATATGAAATTAATAATAAAAATGAATACTACCACTACAAATTTTTTAAAAACCACTTTTTAAAATAATTTAGTCTTAAAGGTAATTAAAATGCAATTACAGATTACTAAAGATATAGTAAAAATATAAACAAAAGTTATCAAAACATATTAGATTTGGCCAAAGTCAAAATAAGAGCTTAAATCATAATTATTGAATTTTTAGCTCACCTGATTGGGTTTGCATTCAAAATTCCATTATTATTGAATAAAAAGTCACATTAATAAATATATAATACATAAAATTAGCCAAGGAAAACAGAGGAAAAGAAATAATAGTCATTAAGGTAGAAATCAATAATTTAGGAACTTAAAAATAGCAGAATTAATCAATATATGTTGCTGAAAAACACTAAGATATTATTAGGACATTTTAAAAAAAGTGAGACAATATTATCACTGGCATGACTATAACAACAAATTTAAATCATATTAGTATTTCAAGATACAATGCAAGGAAGTAATCACTTTATAAAGCTTGTGATAAGATAATTGATAGGGTGGAAAAGCTTAATGTGTGCTGCACATGGGACTGGAGAAAAATTTTCTCAAGATTAGAATATAAACATATGGACGTTATTCTATCATTGAGAAGGAGAAAAAGAGGGAGAGAGGGGGAAAATAATGGAGAAAGAGATAGACAAAGATCATGGAGATGGTGTAGCATCCCAAAGAAAGAAAGAATGCCCACAGTGGAAGGTGAATTTAAGGCAGGCAAAGAAAAAAAGTAATTGCAGCTGAATTCACAAGCTATTGTGAATGTGAATGCTATTTCCATGCTTCCTCTGGCAAAGTTGAAGACAGACATGTTTCCAGGTGTTTCTGATCCTGAGACCTGATGACCACCCTGTTGTTCATCTGGGACACTCAGGGTCCACTTGAAGCGAACAGAACAAATTCTGAAAGATAGAGAAGCTGATGAAATGTAAAGGGAAAGAGTGTGCTGGGCTCCTCAGGGGATTGAGGTTGGAGTGAGGAGTGCTTTTAGGAAGTGAAAGAAAAGCAGGCAGAGAAATTGATTGTAGTCCTTAGAGGAAAACTATAAGTTAATAATTTTTCTATCATTTCACTAAAAAGACCGACCATCCTTACAGTAATGTATAAATTAATAAAGTTGTGATGGTAACAGTGACCACGATGCCTACTGTAATGGGCGCCCTGTGAGTGAATCACAGGAAGATGGAGAGGCTGCTTCTTGCAGGTTTACTGTCTTCATTCCCTTTCCATCATGGAATTCAGTATCATGCCTGCAAGCATGGTGCAAAAGTAATACGTGGCTAACAAAGGCTGTGGTCATCCTCATCCTTGAAGAGGTACAAGAGTGGCTGTTGACAAGAGGCACAAAGCTATAAAGAGCAAAGAAGAGGATGGAGAATCAGGTGCTGAGTGGCCTCTAGACCTGAGAAGCTAGTGAGCAAAAAGCGGGAGCACAATAGTGGGCCACATTGTGTGACCACAGGTGGAGAGCAGCTTTCCTGAAACCCTGAAACAAAGAACCCAGACTTTTCAGTGATACTAAATCTCGGGAATCTCTATCATAACCTTCCAACTTGGGGATAATTAATTAATATGCTCAATGTAACCTTTACTACTTTCCTGAAAAACAAGTGTGGGCAAGTGAAGGTTGTACTAGAGATGAAGAATGATAGTATTCCACTAATTAGAGAAAAATGTCAAAGATTAGATTTTTTTCTCAAATGAAATGTTTGAATTAATTTATCTTAAAATATCATGTCCAACGATTGTGTGGGTGCTTAAAAATATTTGCAACAACAATGATTACAAAAACAAACAAGATACATATACACAAATGGATAATAACTTTGCTTAGCTGGGTTTTAGGTGTCTGATTGCTGACATCTAACTTTGATTTTAATATTCTATTTTACTATATGAGAAGGATATTTTTCAGTTAATAAAAGTTTTCTTTTGGGCGGGAAAAACTAATAAAGTTGATTCTGGAAATACTAGTTTGCATGCACTAGTGTACAGTGTTACAAGAAGACTTTGAATATAGTAAAATTATTACTTACAAAACAACTACAATAACAATTTTATAGGTAAATTCTCTCAAACTGTCATTAACTAGATGGTACCAGTAATTATTTGGTCATTAAATCTGAAATGCCCAATTTTGAATCAAAGTTTAGCTTACAATATCTCAAACAAAAAATAGTACATGTAATCAAAGTATTCACTTAATCTACTGACACAGTTTTGCCATCTTAATTATATTTGTGTACATCAGCAGCAAAGAAGCTTGGAGAGTGGTGATGAAATCATGAAATGTGTTTTTCACAGCTTGTGGAGAATTGAATATTTTTCCTTTCAAGAAGTGGTCCAGAGCCTGGAATAAGTGGTAGTCATTTGATTCAAGGTCTGGTGAATATGGTGGATGACAAGGCATTTCCTAATCCAGCTTTGTAATTTGAGTAGTGTTGTTTGGGCAACATGTGATCAAGTATTGTCTTGCAAGAGGATTGGCCTGTCTCCCATTGACCAATCTTGACTGCTTAATCACAAGCATCCTCATCATTTTATCCACTTGGTTGCAGTAGACATCCACTGTAATCAGTTGACTAGGTTTCATGAAGCAATAGCGGAAAATACCAGACCTGGATCACTAGACATCATTAGTTACTTTTTAATGTTTATTAACCTGATTAAACTGATTACTCCATAATGTGCACATTTTTTCAGAACATTACATTGTATATAATAATTATATACTTGTAAAACTTCTAAAACAATTATGATATGCACACCTACATAGATATGTGCGTGTGTACAGATGTGCTCTGTATGTGTGTATGTATATGTACATATGTATACATTCCTTCTCATCCTTTTGCTAAGATCAAGTGTAGTAGATTATGTATATGTACACATATACATATAAATGACTGTCCCAGGATGCTTCATCTTGAACAAGAGAAATTAGAAAATAATAGTTATTAAAAAATAAGCAACAAGTAAGAGTTTAATATATGCTCAGCAATGATCTAAGCTCCCCAATGACATAATATATTTAAGAATTGTAGGGATAATGTACCTTAAACAATATTAAAGTTGGGGAATTAGGTATATAGAGTAAAACCGTTCATTATAGTTCATTAAAAAACTGAATTTTAAAGTAAAATAACATTAGTTTTTCTTGTATTTAGGGGATACTTAGGTTCCGATAACACTGAACTACAAATAGGTATGGTTTATTTTCTGCTTTGTAATTTTCTATGCTATGGAGGTTCAAATGTGCTTCTATCATTGCTTTTTTTGATGAATATTCAGTTTTGAATTGTATTTTGATACATCTTTAGCCAACTGTTGGGCCAAGTGCTTGCACCTGTCAAAAATAATTCATTTTTCATCATACACAACAATACAGTGAAAATGGCTCAAATTCATGCAATTACATCAATAAAAGATAAACTTCAAGACTATTTCACACCTAATGTGCACAATGTAAGGGTACATTTCAAAACAACGAAGAGTATATTATAAATGTTTTACCACAAAAAATAAGTGAGGTGATGGTTATGTTAATCACCTTGATTTAAACATTTCATACTGTATATCAAATCATCATATGGTACCACATAAATGTATACAATTATGATTTAATAAAAATTAAATTAAAAAAAAAAGACTATTTCTCTTCTGATGCTCATTTAATCGATGTGGAACCAACTATCTGGATTCTTTACCTTGTGGATTTGTTTGAAATGGTCCAATATTATTGGAATGGTTATTTCAAACCTTGCTGCTAATTCACACATAGTTTTGAGATGAATTTGCTTCTACTATAACTTTCAGTTCATCATTATCCACCTAGCTCTTAGGTTCCCCCACATGGCTCATTTTCAAGATTAAAGTCACCAAGATGGAACTTTTCAAATCATCTGCATACATACTGTGCATTCATTAGCCACATCCTTCACAAACACTTCATTCATATTTTGAGCTACATTGGTTCCCCAATGAAACTCATATTAAAAAATAACACAAATTTTTGACTTATCCATGGTTTCACAAAAATTGCTCTAAAAAAATCTGAAATCCAAAATGTGCATTTGAAAGAATAAGGATGCACCTTCATAACAAAAACTAAACAAAAAAATCTAAGTGTCAAAGTGAAATGTTAAGAGATATCAACCATCAAATTTGGCTCTTAAGGGAATCAGACATTTTATGCTTAATAACTTAATATTATGTGTTTTAAAGGAATTCTAGAGTAAAGAAAATACCAAATCTATTTTGTGAAGTAGTATTAGCCAGATATCAAATACTGAGAAAAAGCATAAAATAGGTTATATACTTAACTAACGCAATATTATTAAATAAATAGCTAAATATTAATCCAACACAATAAAAATTAGATTATTTCTACCTTAAAATATAATACCAAGTTAGTAGAACATCTAAAAATGATTATGAGCTAAAAAACGATGAAAAATTATTTTGAAAATTACATACATGTTTGAGATTAAAAATAAAATTCTTAACAAATTAGTAAGAAATGAACTCTCGTATACTAAAAGTTAGCTCTTTTAAACATACTACTAGCTCCACAATTAATTGAAATATAATATAAAGCATATCAGTATCCCTTTTTAAATTCACTATTTTTCAGTTTAGTTTTTATAGTTTTATTATGTAAAATAATAGACACTATGCTATTGATTTGTATATTTGAAATGTGCATGAATGAAATTATACTACAAATAGATTTTTTTTACTCAGTTATGATTCTGATATTCATTCATATTGGTATATGTAGCTGTGGCTTATTTATTCTCCCAGCTACATTAATATAACAACACATATGTATCTTTTTTACTATGCATGGGCAGTTTGGCTGTTTGGTATTTTGTTATCAAAGGTAAATAGCCCACCCCTACTCATGTAATTCCAGGAGGTGCTTCTCACATAGAATATAATGTGAATAGTATCTCACTGAAATTGAATAGTACATAGGATCTTATAGGCAATATTAACAGGAAAATGTTTTACATATTTTTTGGTGAGTTTGTGCAGAAGCTTCTCTCAGATACACCTATAAATGTAACTACTAGGTTATAGAATATATAATTCTTCAACCTTACTAGGTAGGCATCACACACAGCTGCCAGAGTGGTTATACCAATTTATACTCGCATCAGCACTCCTTAAGAGTTTCCATTACTCCACAATCGTAAAGTGCAGAATGATGAAGTTGTATTGAGCTGTGGTTTTAGTTTGCACTTCTTAATTACGAATGACACTGTTATTACGAATTAGACACTTCCTTTTACATGTATGGTCTATTTGTGTTTTTTGCCAAGTAACTATTCAAGACTTTTTCTCATTTTTATACTGTCTTGTTTATCTTTTTCCTATTTATTCATAAAAATCTTTGCAAAGATTATAGGTTCTGATGATTCATTTTATATATATTAGAAATGATTTCTACCAATATATGGACATCTTTCATTATACTATATATGCTGTCTTTTGATAAATAGACATTTTAGTTTTCATTATATGATATCTTTTATGGGGATATTTTTATTTTAATGTATTTTTAACTATTAATCATCAGTTAGTCTTTTATAGCTTGCTTCTCTGTGATGTAAGAAATAGCTCTGTACTGCTACTGAACCTTTGATATTTGTCCCTGAGGCCATATCAGTGAGAACAGAAAATACAGAGCAAGAACAAGTGGTTTGAGAAAAAGGAAAGAACGTTTATTAATTTGCCAGCAGTGAGGAGGGCAGTAGGCTAGCATCTCAAAGGCCTTTATCCTGTCTTTAAGCAGAATATAGGGCTTTTTTTAAAGGACTATTATTTTTTCTGTCCAGCCTGGGTCTACCTATGCAGTATCATATGTCAGGGCTTCAGGCTACTGTTGTTTAACTATAATTGGTCGTTTCCATTGACCTTATCACGGGGGATGAAGATCTAGTGACCCTTGTCCAGACAATTCTGTTCAGACATCTCCTGTGGCTTAAGATACTGGAAAATAAATAGCAAAGAACATTTTTCTGACCTTAGATTACTGGTCTCAGGCAGGAATGAAGGTTTTAATTCCCCAAAAGGGTGGAGGATGGCTCACAGAGACAACTCCAAAAATATGTAGTTAACCTTTTCCAGACCTTTGCTTCTGTTACAGTACCCCCAGGTTCTAAAGATTATCTTTCTGTACTTTCTAATAAAAGTTTAATAGCTGTGCCTTTGTTGTTTAAGTCTTTAATGTATATAGAATTTATTTTTATCTATAGTGTGAGCTCAGGATCTAATTTTAATATTTCCCATATACATAGCCAATTTTTCCATTGCTCTTTACCCACTAATTTTCAGAACTAGCCATAAATGAAGTACTATTGTATGGTGTTTTTCTTTTATTGTATAGGGTCAAGTCTTAGTCTGTTTGTGTTTGAAGAGAGGTATGTCTGGGTAACTTAGAATAAATTTTTTTTCTAAAGTCTCAAAAAATAGGGAATATTTATTTTTATAAATAAAAATAGAAGATAATTTCAAAAAACAGATCATGTCAAATCTTATAGACAATAGAAAAAGAAGAAATACTTTAAAATCATTCTAAAAAAAAAAGAAAAAGTTAACAGATGACTCCATACTGAACCTCAGAGTGAAAGCATTCTGTGATAGACATACTTTTATCTGACAATGTGAATGTTACTTTTTTGTATTATTATTATTATTTCTCAATATTTCATAGCAGCAATCATCTGATTTCTTTTCCAAATGTATTTATCTTTGTTTGTTCTTCATGAGGTTTTTGTTTCTAGTCCTTATCTTAAACATTGTTATTGTTATTAAATTTAAGCCACTTTAATTTTGTGAAGGCAAAAAATGGAAACCAAATAAACACATGTACATGTCAGAAAATAAAAAGAATAAATTTATTTCTCACAATTCTAGGACGTGAGAAGTCCATATGCGTGTCGAATGGACCACGGTGAAGAGGCCCTTCTTGCTGTATCGCCCCCTGGTGGAAGGTGAAGGCGAGAGAGCAAGAGTGGGCCAGACTCCTGTATCTGGAGCCATTCCAGTGATGACTAACACACTCCTGTGACAGCAGCATTAATCCATGTGTGAGTGCCGAGCCCTCATGACCTAGTCGCCTCTTACAGGTCTGACTTCCACTCTGTTGCAGTGGGGATTATGTTTCTAACACATGAACTTGGAGAACACATTCAATCTGTAGCTGGTTACTCCCATTTATACCTGGGTGCTGTATTCTGTTCCATATGTCATTTTTCTGTCCAAAACCACTCAGAGGTGTATGAGAAAGAGATTATAATAGTATTTTATAGTTAATAAAGATGATATTGGAGAATGTGGTAGAGCTGTGTAGCCACTAAGGGTTTTTTAGAATTGTGTCCAAAAATTGGACTTATCTTCTCTGGCGCTTATTTGAACAAGCACAAGTCTTTCTATATAAGACCGAAGGCTCCCCTTACAAAAATTACAGCACTGGGTTGCAGAGAAGAATGTCAACTCATCTGAGCAGCTTCCTCTAAAAAAAAGGTAAAAAGTAGGGGCATTCCTAATTTCTCTCTTTAAACTTGCTAATCAGAACTCACTTCTCTTTCCACAGAAAGAAAGAATAAGGAAAGGAGTGGGGGGGGGGGGACAGCATTGTTATTGTGAGACAACTCATTCCAAAGGGACATTCAACTTTAAAAGAAAGATGTTCCCCTCGCTTTCCATTTTATTAAGCCGTATTTTCCAGGAGTCTCCAGTTCTAATTACTATACCTATTTGACTTTCTTTTCCATTAAAGAATAAAAATCATAGGTGGGAAATCTGAATTAAGAATACATGACTCTACAATCGGGCTATGGTTCCTATGTCAGAGCACAGTTTATCTATTTAGTAACACCCTGTGACCTGTACTTAGCAAGTTAAAGTCTTTTTCCACATTCAGAAGTTATGCTGATAGTTCTGTCACTGAAGAAAAAAATTTTTCATTAAACACTCAAAAAAAAAAAACCTCTTAAAAAGTTATAGGGATACAGAGTAGAATATTTACGTATTGTTAAAGAAGACCAAATCTGAACAGAAGTTAAAGGGTCCAAACAAATTTTATTCAGGAACTATTAAGGTCAGAGAAAAACCAGATTGATCCCCTATCACCTAGGAAATAGTGGACAATGAGGACTTTGATCCTATATTTTGAGTGACTGGATATGTGAAAAGAAGGGATTCTTTCTAAACTGATTTAAGTCAGGATTGTTGCTACAACTGGGTGTTGCAGGCCTGGCAAGGATTGAAGCCAAGGTGGGCTTCGAGGACCCAGGATAGCATTTTCTCAACATTCTATTCTAGCATCAAATTGATTCCCCATAAATTACAGTGGAGACACCTGCAAAATTCCACCTTAACAAAGTCATCAAATCCAACATCATCAGTAGTGTGAAAAACTAATATTATGTGGCTCCCAGTAGGACATCCTGAGAAGGATTTCATATTATTTTATTGGCATGCCTGCCAAAAAATCCATAAGCTAAATCTAATCACACAAAAAGAAGGAGGGGGGAGTTGAGGGCTATTGTATAAAATAAAAGACCTGTACTCTTTGAAGATTTCAAAGTCAAGAAAGATTTTTTTGAAAAGGCTGAAGAACTGTTCCAGATGAGAGACCAACAAGAAGGGGAAACAAAATATAATGGATGATCCTGGATTGGATCCTGGACTTAGAACAAAATAGCTGTAGAGGATGTCATTGAAACAATCCATCATATTTGAAATGTGAATTGTGGATTGGATTTTGTACTGCATCACTGTTAATGTTTCTTGATTTTGATAACTATACTGAGATTATGTAAGGGAATTCCCATATTTGCGGGCATATGCACTGAAGAATTTAGTATAAAGCAGCACAGTGTTTCCAACTTACTTTCAATTGTTTTAGAATAAATAAAAAATGTGTGCACACATGTGGAGGGAGGAGAGGGGAGGCAAGGGGAGGGGAGGGGAAGAGAAGGAGAGGAGTAGAGGAGGAGATGAGAAGACAGAAGAAAACAAGAAATAGGATTAAATGGACAAAGGACTTATTCAAGTTATTTGTAATCTTTCTATCGGTAGGGAACTACAGCAAAATAACATTTACCAAAATGTATCACGAAATCTCTTGAAGAGTTGTAGTGTTGTAGTTGCTAGGATACATGATGTGGCCACAGGGAACAGTTATGGTTCTGTTTTTTTAACTAAGTATCCCATTTCCATAAATTAAGAGTCCAAATAGAACTAAGTTAATGGTCAATTTATAATAAAAATAAAAGTAACCGTTTTTTAATTACTTGTTTTGTTTCCAGCATTGTACTAAGCATTTTATACACATTGTGTTTATTTTACACAAGATTAGAACATTGGACTACAGTACTGCTCAGCTTTCAGATGAAGTTCCTAAAGTGACAAGAGAGTGATCTGCTTAAAAACATGCAACTAGTAGTGGAAATGTCACGATTTGGTCCTGAGACTGTATCATGCTAAAATGCACACTGGTAAATGCCACATTACACTGATTTCTAAATAGAACATGCATGTTTGGAAGATCAGTACATTAATTACTCGAAATCAGTGCATTGGGGCTTTTGGGTTTTATTTTCCAAGAGCAAGGCCTACACAGTATACGTTTGTTTTTCTCTTTAGCAGAGGATCTGCTTCAGCTTGTCTGAAATATTGTGGTCTTTGGCTCACACCATCTTAATAAAACCCAGGTGTATTTAGCCAGATTATATGACACATGTTCAGGTCCATGTTTGATTTCAAGTTAAGTATCTAGATAATTTATGGTAAAGAGTTTACCTCCTTCTCTCCCATGTGAATTCTAATTCTAATCTTCAACCTGCTCTCCCAACACTTCTAGCACTTAAGAGTTTTTCCATTTAAACCCTTCACTGTTATTTTTATAATCACAAGAGACTGTTACCTAGGCCAGCACCTGTTATTATTTCCTTAATTTTTTTCATTTAGAAAAGGAATGAACTCCTCTTAATGTGACTACACTATATTTTATCAAATTCCTAGGGAACAGCATTGCTCTTTTGCTCCCCTACAAGTATTTGATTACACCAATATATAACTTTATAATAATGGGAATCATTTTAAATAGTTTTAAAAAATAAATAATTTCCATTTTAAATGTCAATAAATAAATAAATGTTGATATATACACTTATGTGTAGTTTTCTCATGTTTTGAAGGAAAAGCATAAGGCAAAGACAGTTACATTTTAGGAACAGATAACTTGAATTCTAATATAGTTGATGAATCAGATTACATAAAATCTAAACATACTGGAGTTTTCATCACCATGATGAACTGAAACTCAAACCTACATGAAAGTTCAAAAACACTTCATGACTTATTTTATTCATTCTAGTCTTTCTACAGTTCTTGATTAGTCTAACACCACAGTCACTATTTCCACAATTGTGTAAGACAAGCTTTTGAGCTGACTAAAATTAGGAAGCCGAGAAAAGTCTCCGGCCAAAGGCTGTTTTCCATTGACTGTGTTTTATTACAGTTTCGTGTGCTTGAAAAACCAACAAAGAAAACATTTTCTTTCATGAGATTTCCAGATTTTTTTCCAGATAAAAGTTGAATAAAATATGTAAACACTGGCATTATAAATTCAAAATTGTTGAATGCCATTCTCATTTATTATATATGATCGAACAATCTCAGATACTAAGTGCCAGACAGCAGGTAAAATTGTCTCCAAGGCATAACATGGATGGGAACACAGGATTCTTCCCCTAATTAGAGGAGGAATAGTCATGCCTCAAAATACATTTGGAACATGAGTAGGCCAACCATTAATAGACCTGCACTAATTACTGGTACTTTTTCTGTGCTGCAGATAAATTTTACTAGAACTGTGGACCTAGGAACTTAAACATAAACTAATCCATAATTTTGAGTTTATATATGAAAAACTTACATTGAGATAGAATGGCTTATTCACAGGAAATTAGTAGTCAAACTAGAACATGGAATACTTATTTTCCTATTTAGGACTTTTCTAGATTTTTTTGTTTGTGGACTCAATAAATGCAATTGCTTTTGGAAATTTTACTAATTTTCTCCCTGTGGAAATGAGGGCTGCCCTGGTCACTTTACCTATCCCTCTTTTCAACAGGAAGAACTCTGAAGTACGCAAGCCGAAATATCCATTCGTTCCGCACTTCACTATTTCAAGTGTTGAGGATCACTTTAGTAGTCTCTATTGGGACCTTGATCGTCTCAGAGACAGTTAGGACAAGAGAAGAGAACAGTCTCAGCAATGAGTCAGTTCACACATGTGGCACCAGCAGTGTAAGCTGCCATGTTAACCCAGCCCTGGTGTCCACATAGAGATATTAGTCATTGGTACACAAGAGAGAATCTCACTGCTCAATGACATGATTTATTAATTACACTCACCTGCACAGAGACAGCAGGTGCAACAATTTGCCTGCAGTTCTCAGATACAAGTTCTAGTAAATAGACCTTCATACGCCTTTCCTTTTCTGCTCACAGACTTGTCCCTCACTAATCCACACAGCTTCACTCAAGACGGAGTGAACGCCATCATTAATTACCCCAACTGCTTTATGTTACTGACTCTGTTAAGTGCCCTTTTAACTTTTACCCAAATTCTAGAAGGTAGGTATTATTCTTTCCATTTTATAATGGAAAAAACTGAGTCATAAAGAGGTTCAGTGACTTCTTATAGCCCTCTTGGTTGTGCATTATGAAAACAACAGTTCAAAAATCCTAGTTTCTAATCATTATCATTACGCCTTATATCTTCAAAAATTATTTTTAACGTTTCAGGAATGGAAATATAGTAATCACGTTAGGATTAAACTTCCTTATGGTTAGGTTAATTTCTAGTTAAGGTATTGACTTTGAAGTGCAAGGCATGTGGTATGTTAAATTTAAGACTTGAAAACAAAAATATGAATGAAATAAACTAAAATGTTCCATAAAATGATTAAACTAGTTACCTTCTAATTTAAGTAAAGTGTGTATTGGCACTACAAAATAGCAGAATTGTCAAAGGATTTCTATACAGTTAATAATAAAAAAGATAAAGCTATATAGATATTTTTCCAACTTGTTTTTCATTTTATCCTAAACCAGTCTTCAGATTAGCATTGGGAAATCCTTTAGAACTCTAGTAAGCTATTTGTTTAACCCAGTAATGAAAATCCACTTAATTAAGAGGAAGTACATGTGGGAAGTGGGTGGAAATAATAATACACATTTTAAATGTGTTAACAAAACTCAAAAGTTTTTTCTTACACAACCACAATTTAGATTTGAGATGGAAAAGGAGGAGAGAAAGTGGGAGCAAGAAGATGGAAAGGGTTGTTATATATGTTTTAGATCCAAATTGCTTTAAAATCGTATCAGTGTTCTTTTATTACAAGAGCAATAAAAGCATTGTGCTTTTTTTTTTTTATTGAATCATAGCTGTGTACATTAGTTCAACCATGGGGTACAGTGTGGGGGCTTCACATGCAATCTGAGATATTTTATCAACCTGATTGACATACTATTCATGATATTTTCTCGTTTACTATATGAAAACA
>CAUYON010021677.1:0-15469 GCA_963573935.1 Arctocebus calabarensis | reverse complement strand
GAAGGAAGGAAGGAAGGAAGGAAGGAAGGAAGGAAGGAAGGAAGGAGGGAAGGAAGGAAGGTGGGCGGAAGGGAGGGAATGAGGGACAGAAGGAGGGAAGGAAGGAAGGAAGGAAAGAGGGAGGGTGGGAGGGAGAGAATGAGGGACAGAAAGAGGGAAGGAAGGAAGGAGAGTGAAGGAAGGAAGGAAGGAAGGAAGCAAGAAGGAAAGAGGAAAGGCGGGAGGGAGGGAATGAGGGACAGAAAGAGGGAAGGAAGGAAGGAAGGAAGGAAGGAAGGAAGGAAGGAAGGAAGGAAGGAAGGAAGGAAGAGGAGGAAAAGAGGGAGGGAGAGGAGGAGGGAGGATCAAAAGAGTAAAGAAGGAAAAAAGAGAGGAGGAAAAAAACATAGCTCAAGAATGGATGTGATCCAGTTTCCTGCTAGACGATCTAAATGCAGAAAAGTTACTGATGATTTTATTCTGAAATGCTAGAAATAGATACTTAGCAGCAAGATATAGTTCAAGAATCTGATGAAAAGTTTTATCATTAACCATGTTAAATAAAATGATGGGAAGCCATTGTTTTAGACTGAGTTCCTTACACTAGGCCCCGACAGACCCAGACAAAACAGAATAGAATTTCCCATGGTAGGTGACATGTAGTCAAATTGAACTTAGAAACAGGCCAGAAAAACAGATGATTCACACCAGCCAATTGTAAAGGTTTATTAAATATGAGGCAGCACATCAAGCCCCTGTTTTGTACATGGGATAAAGCCAATTCATGAATTGCCAGTAAAATCCAGTTAAATCTTTAAACAACAATTTATTGAACGTTTTTAATTTGTCAGGGGAAGTAAAAAGAAACCAGGTTTAAAAAGCGAAATTAACAGAAGAATATAAATATTGAATGCTCTCACAATAAAAAAAATTAAGTATGTAAGTGAATGAATATGTTAATAATTTAATTATTCATTTATATATAAAATCTCAAAATGTTCATCTGTATCTAATAAATATGTGCAAGCATTACTTGTCAATTAAAAACAAAATGAGTAATAAGTGGATTGAATTTTCCTAGAAATTATGGCATGTAAAAGTTATTTAACTTTTTTTTATAAATAACAAGTTATTGTTTTAAAAGCAATATAAATCACATGATAACAAAAGGCATAAAATTAGCTCTTCATGCAATAGGTAATTTTAGGTTAATTCTGTTACAAATTGCTTTTTGAAATTTTATAAATTAAGCATTATTAGGCTTGTCTTATTTCTGTAAAATATGGTTATTATACTTTTTCCAAGACTTTATTTGACATATGTTTTAAAGATTAAAAACTAAAATAAATGCATTTATAGGGACCTAAATCCATCCAAGTCATCAAGCTTGTCTAAAGCCAAATGAACATACTAACCCAACTGAGCAGATGTGGCATCATTCAGATGAGAGATTGGTCAGTCTTTTACACACAGAATTAAAAACAACTACGAGTCAGATGTTTACTGTACTTATCTTCTTACCAAACTGGAAGAAGAGAATCTTATCTTTGTATATCATAAATGTCTGCCTTTTGCTGTGGTGGTGTGGATTCATGATTACTGGCAACCTCCTCATTCTGACTAGTTAGTAGCCGGTAACAAAGTGACAACAGCTTCTGGTTGGCATCAGTATTTTAGTTCCAATGAAAAAAATAATTCTCACTGAAAATAAATAAATTAGAATGACACATACGTGTGTGTGTGTATAAAATGCTATCCTTTGAGTTCTCTTATAGTCAGCTAAATGTCTCTTAGCAAGCCCACACCTTACTGACTTGTGAAGACTTCTTTCATGTTCAACTATGTTTGAGTCAGAGTCACAAAAATGACTGAACTATACAAATCTGTGTTAGATTCACGCTAACAATCCCACTGTAGCCTGTTTTTGTTAAAGGCGATGCTAAAAACTTGTTAGTACATGGAGGGGAGGGGGAAGGGGAGACAGGCAAGAGGGGAGGGGGCCATGAGGCCATGGTGTGTGACAAAACTCTTGGAGGTGGGACACAATTAATAGAGGGACTTCATTCATCAAACACAAGCAGTATAACCTGGCTTATTGTACCTTCAATGATTCCCCAACAATGATAAATAAATAAGATAAAAACAAACCAAAAAAAGAAAAATATAAGTATGGAACAGAGAAGAGCCATGTGTGTTGAGGGCATAATACAAAATTCATAAGAAAATACATATATTCTGTAGTTATGTCATATGTAAATGTTGCAATGCAAAATAAAAGATGTTTCTGGTAAAAAAAGAAAAAAAAAGCAACTTGCTTAAACCTTTAGTTAAAATTCTCTCCTGAATGAGATTAGAATGTTTCTTGTAATTAACATAAATTCAGGGGTCTCTACAAATAGATACATGCGCATTATCTCTAAGTGACAGAATTAATACACAGGTTGTAGGCCTTAGTTTCTAAGGAAAATACACTAATAATGAATATAGAATAAGAAGTGGGTTCTGGAATAATAGTATACACTGAAACAAAGCATAGCCAGCATTTTGAATTTATGTATTTTGGACAGTAACAACTTTCGGGCCTCTATTCCTGCTTTCATTTCAGTTTATTGTGGGTTCAACTCTGATGTGTTTGTTGATTAAATTTATTTGTGCTCTTCTATACTGAATTGTTAGTGTTTAGCCGAGCTTACCAAGGCTGGAGGAGATGAGGGAAACACTGTGGGCACCAAATTTAAGAGATCTTTAAAAGTGTCAAAAATAAGATGAATATTACAATACTTTTTTTTTGCAGTTTTTGGCCAGGCTCAGGTTTGAACCCACCACCTCTGGTATATGGGGCCAGAGCCCTAGTCCTTGAGCTGTAGGCACTGCTCATATAATACAAATTTCATAAAATTGTGTAGAAAAACCTATTATGAACAAAATATCCAAAATATAATTGGTATTACTAATTTTTCCTTTTGACTTAAGCTCTAGTATGGCTCAGCCTCAAAATTATTAATTGTATTATTCCAAACTCTGGCTATCATAAGTGTCAATTGAAGGATATTGGTCAACTCACAAATTGTTGAAAATTTAGAAAACAAGGCTCAGAAAATAGAAGAAAAACAAAAAATTTAGGTAGCAGACAAGAACCAACAAATCAGCCTGATCATATGATTATTATACTTTTTTCCATTGGATACATACCAAATTCTGAAATAATATTCAAATTTCTCTGCATATTCACATTAATTCTCTGGACTCAAATACTTGGAAGAAATATACAATCCACAGACCCCAGGACAAACCCATCTGTGTCTTAATTGTCTGCCATTAGATTCAATCTCACTTCCTATTAAGATCCACCCAATGGAAGATTCCACTGAAGCAAAAAATGTATTCACTTACTAAATGGTAATAAAATGGTCATGTCTATTACATTCATTATGATTTGGAGCCTGCACTATTTCAAAGTGAAAGTTCTTTATTGCCAATTCTTCAAAAGAAAGAAATAAGGAAAAGGAATGTTATCGGAATAAAAGTAGCCTTTGGACTAGTTGTGTAGATTTTTACACTTGGAGATAATGCCAAAAATTTCAGCTACCATGGGAAAAAAAAATTTAAACTAAATGAAAATGAAAATATTTCTGAAAGAATAATAGACCATGTTCTTGATATTGAAAATAAGAAAAACTCATGTTGTGCTCAAAGAAATTCCTGCTTATATATTAAAACTCAACCACTTAGTCGTACACAAAGAGGTCAGTAAATTTTATTCCCCAAAACAACTATACAAAATAAAATTGCCCCAAATAAATGCTTTAAGTCTCTAAATACGGATAAAAGGAAACTGACAATTTGAGAAGTGTTTAATTGTTAAAAACTGTTAAGAGTTTTTGGAGAAAACGCCAGCAAACATATGTCATTTACCAAGAAAATCAGCCAGATGACATTACAACATCGCATAAGGTCTAAGAGCTGATCTAGACCAAGCTTCCAAAGCTGAAACCTACTGATACAGGGACCTCCCATTCAGGGTGGACAGGGCCCCCGTTTTCCAGACCTGGGCAAGCACAGAAATCAATGTCATCATGTTGTGGGAAAACGAGCCCCAGTGGAGAGAACGAACACCCGAACACCATATTTAAGAGGAAAAAAGGCTTATATTCAGCTAGCGGAGCAAACAGCATACAGGAATTCAAAATGGTCATCCTGCCCGACTTTTCCTTTTCATCTTCAGTCAAAAAGTTCCAACCTATGGGTTCCTTTCTCATCAGTCAGTTTGAATCAAGGAGGAGAAGCTGTTCCTGCCCCCACAGAACTACAGGATTTTTATAGAAGCAAAATTTTCCAGGTGCCAGGAGGTTAAGTTTCTACGAATTCCTAAGAGCTGAGTCACCCTGGGGAGGACCTCCCAGTGTATCCTTGGGGTGTCCTTGAGAAGACCTCTGTTCTCCTAGCCTTACCCTTCCCAGGTATCCGCTGTCAGGCACAGACCCCCATCTCTTGGCACAAACAGGCCCTTACCAAGTCACATTCTCTGGGCCCAGGCAAGGTCATAAAAAAAGCAGCCTGACTGGTATGTCGTGCAGGCAGGTCCTCCTGGAGTAAGGAGCACACACCCTAATGCCTCAGCTGGGACCATGACTGCCAGGACTGATAAATTCCTTTACTAAGTTTAGGATGTTTTGCTGTCAACAGGCACCTGGCAAGTTGTGACATGTTCTGGATATACATTCCGAAACACCCCCACCCCAGCTGGCAGGATAGGAAAAGTGGTATATAAACTCCTAGACTCATACGGGCTTCCCACTTGGGTTCCCTCCTGCTCCATTGCCAGAGGTTCTGTTCCCCCTCTATCTCTTATCTCTGTACTTTTTTTATAAACTCTGTACTTTTGCTTACTCGAATGGCTCATGGTTTCATTCTTTAACCCCCTAAACACCTGACATAAAGAGAAATTCTGGGATCAGCATGGCGTGTGAGCTATCCCATAAATATCCTTTAATTTTAAATATTTTTGGAAAGTGTTTGTAAATACGTTTCCTCTGGAAATCTCATAACATGTAAAACATTATAATGTAACAGAGTAGTCACCCCTCCTCCCATAGATGTGGAAGTATAAAATTGAGAGTGAAGAATACATAACAGAAGGAATGTCCTGAAAAACAAAGAAACAACAACAATAACAAAAAAACAGCAAATGTGCTTTCTGTCTCTTTAAAGCTTCCTCCACCTTTTTGGAAACTGAGATGGTCATTCCTCCCTGCCTGCAGTGGTGACTAGAAGAAAAAAGGAAATGTATTTTCCTTTGCATTGCAGAAGAAAGTGGAGCTGGTAGGCCTCCCAGGTGGATGGAAGTCAAGTCTTTGTCTTTGCAGAAGTGGGGCTATGAGCACCACTAATTGCACTAAAAGCACCATGGTCTAGAACCAAGGACCCTCACTTTAAAAGCTTTGTGTTTCTACTTACTTACAGGAAAATTTTAGTCCCCCATTTTCCCTCATTTGTCAGCAAAGTAACAAACCTGCCTTTCCTCCCTGTCAACCACTTATCTTCATTCTTGGGAGGTAAAGATTTGGGTAAAAAAAAAAAATAGTTACTTAAATTATTATTAGATGTCTTCCTTGCTTTAAAGAAAGACATAAACATGTCCTTATGGTCTAAAATATATGAAGCACTGGAGATGTATTTTATTTATTTATTTATTTTGCTGTTTTTTAAATAATTGCTACACAAGATACAAATATGAGATAATGCTTCAGAAACACTTTTATGTGAGTAAAAGATATAGTACATATTTGCACTTACTTTATTAAAAGTTTCACTTTAATTTTATAGCTTATAGAACATAAAAATAAACTTACATACACATATTTTTTGCACTACTGCGGATTTTTGTAGAGGTGAGTAACACGAAAGGCTAATTTGACTCGCAAATATAAGGCAGCTCCCTCCCAATTTTTTTTTTTAAAGTTTGTTCTGGTTTGTTAGATTCCAAGCAGATATTTTTATACAAAGGGTACATTTTTAAAGAATTGTGAGGGAGTTATGTGCAAAAATTCCGTTCATGTATAACAGGATTTGTGCTAATACCTCCTACACACTACTTTTACAACACACCCCACTCAGCTTTATAGATTGTTGTCTTGGGAGGAACTGTGACTTGGAAAAAAGTGGATATTTACAGAATATCTTGTTATCAACAACAAAATAACCCTAAAAAACACAAATTTAAAATAATGAACAAAAGGAAGTAAATGCAGAAATATAATACAAACAAACATATATCTTACAGGTTGTTTTTGAAGGGGAAAGGAGAAATTTGTCCTTTCGCCAAAATTTCTCTGAAAGATCAACTCACAACTGAGGCAGATTAATGAAACAAAGGATTCATTTACCATGTACCAGGGGAGAAATCAGAGTGATAATCCAGTTTTCCAATGGAGTTCAGATATCTTTATACAGGCCTTTTAAAGGAGAGTGGAGGAACTGAGGAGCATATGTCTATAATGAATAAATGGTTGCTAGGGAGGATGAAGAGATGGGGAGAAACAGATTGGCTTGTAGATTAGCCTGGGAGACAGGTATTTATGATCCAAATGATTTGGGCCAGGGTCATCTATAATCCTGAGGTTCGTTCCTGAAATCCTTTGAGCCAACAGAAAGAGAAAAGGGAGTCAATTGCCCCCTTCCAATCCTCAGGCCTGTCCAGCTTATGCAGATAGAGGGAAGGCCCCCTCCAGGCCTTCTTGACCTTGAATGGCCCTCAATTCAAAATATTCTTTGTGTGAGTGAGTTATATTTTGGGGTGACATTTCCTTTGTTCTTTATTTGTTTTGTTTTGTTTTTTTGTAGAGACAGAGTCTCACTTTATTGCCCTTGGTAGAGTCCATGGCATCACACATGGCTCACAGCAACCTCCAACTCCTGGGCTTAGGAGAGTCTCTTTCCTCAGCCTCCTGAGTAGCTGGGACTATAGGCGCCTGCCACAATGCCCGGCTGTTGTTGTTGTTGTTGTTGTTGCAGTTTGGCTAGGCCAGGTTTGAACCCGCCACCCTCGATATATGGGGCTGGTGCCCTACTCACTGAGCCATGGGCGCCGCCCTTTATTTGTTTTCTTGTTCGAAAACGAACAAACAAACAAACCTAAAAGCCAAAAAATATTTCAGATTTCTTTATAAAAAGAAGTAACAATGTAATTTTTTGTTTACAGCTCCTTCTTTAAAAAAATACCTTCATATTACACTAATAAACTCTAACATGTCGTATATTAGAGTACTGAATAAACTGAATATCAGCATGTTGTCAAGGAAAAGTGTTCATACTGGTATATGCCCAGGCACTTCTTTTTACAAAATAATAATGGTGTTAGGAACTAGATGATTGGTGTTGAAGAGCCTCTGGTCAAAAGCAAAAGACATTTGTTAGTTAACCCGGGGAGGAGGCAGGAAGTGAATAAAGACAAACAAGAGGAAATGATTATTTGATTGTGGCTAGAAGACTGGAGCACACAAAGCCATGCCGATTAGCAAACCAAAGGAGCCAGCATTACTTCTGCACTGCAATTTCCTGAGAACAAATAGGCATCAACCTGGCACCCTCAATTCACAATGCCTACTAATTGCCAGTGATAAAAATAAGGCACTTGATTTTAATCTCCAAACCTCCCACTTATTTCTGTGAATACTGTTTGTGAACTTGCTCATTCCATTTCCCCTATAGTAGAGTGCTCCTGGAAGTAGCATAGCTGTTATGTATGTTTCTATATTTACAGTTAGACAGATCTAATCAAAACATGGCATAAATACATTAGAAAACTTTCATAAATGTAAAGACTTACTTACATTATAACTCATTGACCAGTCAGTTAAGATTGTGCACCCATGGAGATATGTTCTTTAAAAATAAAAGCTCTATGATAAAATGCCAATATATGCTAAAATCAGTGCCTAGTGTTTTGACAAATGAAGACACCTTATAGGCTTCCTGGGATTTGAAATATAACCAAATTAGGAAGAGAAATTAAATTTCCACATGCAGCTGCCCTATTATGATTTAGGATTTGGTGCTTATTACTCATAAATATTAAATAAAGTACACAACTTATCTATAAATGAGAAGTGACAAAGAAAGGGGCCTCAAAGGGGATGGGAGAAGGGTCTGGCCTGCTGAATACGGAAGTTTGAAAGGCCCTAAGAAGCACTCAACAGTTAGATCAGCACTCAGCAATTCCCACCAAAATAGGGGAAAACATGTGGGTATGAGGTAACACAAGTAATCAAGGATTACAGAAAAGGACAGAGCTTCCAGAGGTGCTGAAAGATCAATGAAAGAGTTACAATTCCAAACAGAGAGAAAGAATATTTACACCTCTGCACTGCCTCTCCGTCTCCAACTCTGTCTGAGTGAGAAGGGCCTATTTCCATTTCTTTTTGGAAATGCTCTAACCTTTCTCTGTTCTTAAATGAAACGTCTCTCAGTTATACTAAAGCCTGTGCAAAGTTGCTTTTGCTGTCTCTTTATACTATCTGTACTGTTCCAGTCTTCCTCATAGTTTCTACACAATTTTTCCTTTGATCTGTCCATGCTTCGGCTGAATTTTCTAGTTCCACAATGTTTTTGAGGAATTTCCACATTGGTTTGCATAACGGCTGTACCAATTTTTATTCTCACTAATAACGTACAAAGGCTCCCTATTCTCAACATCCTCTCCAACATGATTATCTCTCAAATTTCTGATTAAGCCATTCTAAAAGTCTGAGGAAAAATACTTATTTCATTGCAGTTTCAATGTACATTTTCCTGACAATGGGTGGAAATAAGCATTTCTTTACCTAAACTTGGCCATTTGCATGTCTTTTTTTGAGAAATGTCTAATCTGATCCTTTGACTGAATTATAATAGTTGTGTTTCATCTGAAATAGAATTGTTTTAGGCTAGGCGCCTGTTGCTCAGCGGGCTAAGGTGCCAGCCCCGTACACCTGAGTCGACGGGTTCAAATCCAGCCCGGGCCCGCCAAACAACAATGACGGCTGCAACCAAAAAATGGCTGGGCATTGTGGCAGGCACCTGTGGTCCCAGCTACTTGGGAGGCCGAGGCAAGAGACTCGCTTGAGCCCAGGAATTGGAGGTTGCTGTGAGCTGTGATGCCACAGCACTCTATCCAGGGGTGACAGCTTGAGGCTCTGTCTCAAAAAAAAAAGAATTGTTTTAAATATTATAATCTCTTTTTTCAACTAGGTCATGCATTTTCTTGCTACCACGTTTTGTTACTTATTTAGATATTGATCCCTTACTAGATTTTCAGTTCACAACTTTTTTATTTTTAATAAATTTATCCCAATCAATTACACTCTTGATATCAGTCTCTTCAACAAATGGAATTGGAAAAACTATCTACACGCAGAAGGATGAAATTAGGCCCTTATCTCACACCATGCATACAAGTAATCAAGGACCAGAGAAAAGGGCAGAGTTTCCAGAGGTGCTGAAAGATCAATGAAAGAGTTACAATTCCAAACAGAGAGAAAGAATATTTACATCTCTGTACTGCCTCTCCGTCTCCAACTCTGTCCTCACTTGTGAGAGGGACCTATTTCCATCTCTCTTTGCTCTACTCAATATAGACTGAAGATTCAATGTAAGATCTCAAACTGTAATACTACTAAAACTAGACAAAAGAAAATAAAACTCTATGATCTTTACTGGGCAAAGAAATTTTGAGTATCATCCTAAAAGCACGGACAACAAAAGCAAACATAGACAAATGAAATTACATCAAACTAATTTGAAGCTTTTTATGTTTCCATTTTTTTTAACCACTTTGACATGTTTGCTTTCACCAACTGCACACTTTTAAATTTTGACCCATAAACAAGTGCGCAGTTAACTATTCCATATGTTTGCCTGATTGTATGCATAGCCATCTACACACACGCGCTTCTGCGTGCTCTTACACAGAGTGTCCTTATTATGTAAAGTGTATGTATATTGTACAAAATCTCATATGACACAGAGGAGTATGTTAGGTTTAGGAGATGTAGTTTTAAAATGTTAACTGCTTTTGTGATGTTATTGTCCCATAAAGCTATATAATTTCACATTCCCACCATGTTTTGTAAAAAGAATTTTTGCCCATACTAATATTAACCCTGGATTTTTATCACTGGCACAACAATGGAAACAACAAACTAAAATCATCTAACTGGCTTAGATGATTAAATTTCAGTGGCTTAGAATTAAATTTCAGTTTCAGCAATTTTCATTTTGCTAACAAGCAGATGACATTAAAAAGAAAAGTTTGTCTTTTTAGTATTCCCAATTTGTGGGGGGAGAACTTTTTATTGTTTTAGTTTAAGATTCTAACCCTTTCAAGGATTCCACTAATTGGAAATGTACCTACACTATTATTCTGTCCTTTTCTTTCTGATGACAGTCTTTTAAAATCAGTTATTTTTTACTGGGAGGCTCATGGAGAATTGCTTTTTAGGATCAATACTCAAACCAATCTGTTAGGTTCTTTTTATAGCTTCAAATCAATTAGTGATGATTGAAAACTATCTCTTTTTATGCAATATATATACACCAAAAATCCTCTGACGTATTGTTGTGGCTTGGGAGGAAGCTTTTTTGTCTCCAAAGTCTCTCCTTGTTTTAGAATGACCTTCTCCCACCCTAGGGACTGAGGATGACCTAGTTCATAGTACCCCTCCTTCTCTGGTGCCCAAGGGTTCCCACAACCATGCTTCACTTTCTGGAGGGGAATGGAACTTCCACCTGCCAGTTCTCCTTGGAACCACACTGCACTCTGCTTCTCTGGAATGTTTTGGGCTATTAATTTTGTAAATCCAAGAAAATTGAAAACTGCACTTTAAAAAAAAGTATAAATCTTAAACCAATACACTAATAACTATTACCTATCAAATAGCTATTTCAATACTTATAAACTACGTAGAGTTCATAGAAAGGAAATGTGTCCCTGTGCCAGTAATATCTCAGTATGTACAGATCTTTAATTTGGTCCTGAATAATACAAAACTTTCTTTGACGTCTGAGGTGATTACTGACCTTATGTTACTTAACCAGCCAAACTCTCTACTATCAATCAATTTCATGCCTATAATTCATCTATATCAGTGGTCCCACCCATTTTGGCACCAGGTCCCCATTTCATGGAAGACCATTTTTCCACCAAAAATGGGGTGGGGAGCTGCAGGATGGAACAGGAGGGGGGGCTCCAGCTGTGATGCTGTGATGCTGTGCAGCTTGGCTCCTAACAGGCCATGGACAGGTAATGGGGTGCAGTATGGTGATTGGGGACCACAGATATAAATACACACACATCCTCCTTTCTTTATGTACATTAAACAATGCAATATTTTATACTGATGTTTCTAATCATCTAACTCAGTTCTGAATAAATCATTCCGGTTTTCTTCCCTCCTTATCTATAACCTCCCACCCCAACAGTAAAAATGTGCTTCTAACTATCTGAACTCATTTATCTAATTATTCGACTTCATTACACATGCGTAATGCTACAGACGTCACATAGACTGTCTCCAATGTTTTCTTCTGGACATTTTTATGCTTTACAGTTTACATTGGGTCTAAAATCCATGCTGAGTTAATTTTTGTGTAAGATACAAGGTTTAAGCTTTTGGGTAGTTGTGCGTATGAACATTCAAGCCTTCTAGCACCATTTATTAAAAAGTCTGTACTTCCTCCATCAAATAAATGTTTTGCTTTTGTTAAAAATGAGCTGCCAAAAAGTATCCAATGTGCTCAGCCCTACAATGAAGCTAATTTATAGCTGTCGTATGAATGGTATAACCCAACTATAACACAAGAATATAGGGAAAGGGGCATGGGTAGGGTGGGGAGAGGGGAGGTTGGGGTGGAGAGAGGGTGGGGCCATGCCTACGGTGCATCTTAGAAGGGTACAGGCGAACCTTATTAAATGCAGAATACAAATGTCTTCATATAATGATGGAGAAATTGCCAGGAAGGCTATGTTAGTCAGTTTGATGAAAATAGTTAAGATTGTATATGAAACCAGCACATTGTACCCCTTGATTGCACTATTGTACACAGCTATGATTTAATGATAAAGATAATAAAAAAAATGAGCTGCCAGTATCTCCGTGGGGATATCTCAGGCCCTGTACTTTTCCACTGGTCTATGTGTCTGTTCTAGCTTATCCTGGTTATCCTAGCACCGTTAGTTAATCTTAAAATCAGGAAATCTGCATTATGCAACCTTGTTTTCAATATGGCAATGACTATTCTAGGTCATAAAAATGTTAAAATCATTTAATTGATATCTACAAAATAGCTTATGGAACATTTGATGGAGATTATGAGTCCACAGATAAATTTTGGGAGAACTAACATCAGATTGGTGTTGGGCCTTCCAAACCATGAACATGGAATGACTCCCCTCTATTTTCATTTTTTAAACTTCTCTACATAGAGATCCTTATATATTTTCTTAGCTTGATACTTACGTATTTCATGAAATAGGAGAGAAGTGCTTGCCAGTGGTATCACTATTTCAATTTCTAATTCCAATTTTCTTTTTTTGGCATACAGAAAAGTCCTTGACTTTTATAAATCATGCTTGCAAACTGAAATCTTTCTAAAGTTCCTTATTATGAAAGTTTGTTGTATTAATCTGGTAGATTTTTGAGTTTTGTCTAAGTAGACTCTCATGTCACTCAGAATAAAGATGCTTTAATTTCTTCCTTCTTAATCAGGATGCCTTGATCTTCATTTAATTTTCTCATTGCCATGGCCTAGAATTAGAGTAAAATGTTGAACAGGAGTGGTAAGAAAAAATATTATTACTTTATTCTTTTTGTTAGGATAAAAGCATCCATTTTCTCACCATTCAGGATGGTGTTAGCTGGAGGTTTCTGCAAATAGCCTTTATCAAGTTGAAGAAGTTTCCCCTGTTTGTTAGTTTCCTGCTCTGCTTTTACCCTGCTCATTACCACAAACTGAGTGGCTTAAAACAACAGAAATTTATTCTGTCACAGTTCTCGAGGCTAGAAGTTCAGAATGAAGGTATCAACAGGGCCATGTCCCTGAAGGTTCTGGAAAAGAATCTTTCCTTACCCCTACTACTGCCTGCCAATGCTTTCTTATCTGTTTTGCTCAACCTTGTGCTCTAGGCAAGGTCTGGAGGTATTTTGTTAGAGGAACACCACTGTGCAACTGTGTAATTTTCCAAAAGGGAATCTCGGGGAAGGAGATGCTGACTTTCAGATACTGCAAAAAGGTCATTGCTGGAGAAACCACCTGTGCTACTGAAAAAGGAGAGCTGGAGAGGCCCACACGTTCCAGAGGTGGAGGCTGGAGAAGCTGCCTGCACCATAGGAGCTGGGCTTTGAAGATCTAATGTCACTTACTTTATGAATATGGAGTTGATCTAATGTCACTTACTTTATGAATATGGATAAAGTACAGAATTGTCTAGTCAACTTCTTTTTTTCTTTATTCTGTCTTTAAATGAATAGAGGTTTACAATGGCAGCACGCCAAAACAGAACAGGACACACAAAAGTTATCAGAAAATACTTCAATTTCTCTTTTCATTTATTTTGGTCTCTCCGTTATTTGGTTCTCTCTCATAAAAAAAGCAGAATGTGCATTCCATACACCTTCATAATACATTTTTATTCTGTTTCTGTTTTCCAATGCAATAATATGATATTTAAGTCTTGGCTTTATATTTAATTCTATGCTGCCAGGATTAGAACACTATAATAAAAATAATGTAAGGTTTTTTTCCAAACTCTTTCTGACAAAACTATATAGCCTCGGTCTGTTAAATATATAGCATTTGAAATTTAGAGCTTATTTAAAGTATCAACATGATTTTTAATAGTCACACACTGTAATCTATTCATCAACCCTGTGGCAAGTCAGATTTACCACCTCTGCTGAAAAATTTAGACATTTAGAAGGTCAAGTAAGGGGCTTGCAATGCACTTAGCTAATCCACCTTTAGCAATATTTTATTTTCATTTTTTTCTTTTATTTATAGACTTGGATTTTCCTTGTTATAGTTGTAACTTTCCATCATAAACATTCTTCAAATAACATGAGTTCAGCTAATGTCTGAGTCTAAATTGAACCAATTCGATACTAAAATTGACACTGAATGTAGAAAAGACACAATAACTGTGCTAAACAAGATTTTGTTTGTCCACAGATTCTATCCACTAAAATAATTATGTTTGTATATAAATAATAGAATCACAGAATATGTAGTATTTGTCTCAGAAGGAGATATTCATATCATTTCATGTAATTTCTTTTCTTATGGCTAAAGAAACTGAAACTCTGGGTATTTTCTCAAAGTGAAAAAGTTCTGGGATTTGGAGAGGAGAACGAAGCACTTTGATTAAAATCACTGGTTATTCTGTGATCTAACTAAAATTAAAAATAATATCGTAATAGAATGGTGCCTGTGGCTCAAAGGAGCAGTGCCCCTGCCCCATATACCAGAGGTGGCAGGTTCAAACCCAGCTCCAGCCAAAGAAATAATGATAATAAAATAAAATAGAATAGTAATATAGAACAAAGTCCAAACTATCAGTGGTTTAACAAGATGCTGCTTTATTAAAGACCACATGAATGTCAGTGCACGGATTTCCACCTGGGGGCAGTTTTTATGTGAATACGCAGACATGTTTCTTCCGTTCCCAGGGCTCCACCTGCGCTCCCGGCAGGCACACAGCACCTGACGCCGTGCACAAGTCCAATCAGCTACCTGACACCACCAAATGCTGAATGAACGTTACTGCTTCCAACACTGTGTTTAATCATACATGACTGTGTATGTTATATATGTAAATGTATACGTGTACACATACATATTCTATTAGCCTGTCTATTTATATTCCTAGTTGTTAATAAACACAATACTAATACTATTTTTGACTTTGATTGCAAATATAAATTTTTGTCCAGATCTGGCTGTGACCAACACACATTGAATATAATCTTGAAAAACATACATTATGGTTACAGATGTTCAAATACATAAAATGAGGGAGGTTTGCCTCCACTACAAATTTCCACTATGTTAAGTTGCTATAATATCCAATTTTTCACTATTAGAGGGGCTGGTGAAGGTGTCACACTAAAAGGGGGGTAGAAGTGAAGCCCGTAAGTATATAAATAAAGGATACCAGATACTATCAACTATCCTGTACACTCACCAGGTTCCTCATATATCATGGGCTCTTTATTTTCTTGCTGTTTTTATATTTTAAACCTTAATTTTGATGGATTTTCTTTAATATAATAGAATACCAAGGTAATTTTTATTAAACATGATAAAATTTATGATGAAATCTCAATAACAGAATGAAATCAAACTTGACTAATATTTAAAAATTTACAGAATGTATCCAAAGACACTCTGGAGTGTACTCTCAGAACTTTTTTTTTTGTTGTTCACTTTGTCACCCTCGGTAGAGTGCCGTGGCATCACA
>CAUYON010021675.1:0-43153 GCA_963573935.1 Arctocebus calabarensis | reverse complement strand
TTTTTTAATTGAATCATAGTTGTGTACATTAGTTCAACCATGGGGTACAGTGTGGGGGCTTCACATACAATCTGAGATATTTTATCAACCTGATTGACATACCATTCATGATATTTTCTCGTTTACTATATGAAAACATTCTTGATCTTTGTTTAGAAATTTTCTCGTGACCCTTCGAATCTCTGCAGTGCGTACATACTGCCATCCAGTGGCAAAGGAGGACCACAGGCCCATGACCTATTGTCCTCAACATTAACTGACCATTTGATTTCAAGAATTTTTTTTTTTTTTAGACGGTCTCATTCTATCACCCTGGGTAAAGTGCCATGGCATTATCATAGCTCACATCAACCTCAAACTCTTTGGTTCAAGAGATCTTTTTGCCTCAGTCTCCCAAGTATCTGAGACTACAGGCACCTGCCACTATGTATGTCCTACTAGGGTTTTTTTGTTGTTTCTATTTATAATAGAGATGGGGTCTCACTCCTGTTCAGACAGGTCTAAAACTCTTTTTTTTTTTTTTTTTTTTTTTTGCAATTTTTGGCCAAAGCCCGGTTTTAACCCACAACGTCCGGTATATGGGGCCAGGGCCCCACTCCTTAAGCCACAGGTGCTGCCCAAAACTCTTTTTTTTAGGCAGAGTCTCATTCCATCACCACTGGTAGAGTGCTATGGAGTCATAGTTCACAGCAATCTCAAACTCTTGGGCTTGAGCAATAATATCTTGCCTCATCCTCCCAAGTAGCTGGAATTATAGGCATCCACCACCACACCTGACTAGTTTTTCTATTACTAGTAGAGAGAGGACCCTTGCTCACACTGGTCTTAAGCTCAAGCAATCCACCTGCCCCTGCCTCCCAGAGTGGTAGGATGACAAGTGTGAGCCAACCGCTCCTGGCCTCAAGAAATACTTAGAAAGCACCAGTTATTAGGTGCAATGGGAGATATCTAAAGAAAAAGAACAACTATCACTCTAAATACAGGAAAAATATACTCTAATAGTTCTTCACAGAGCTATAATAAATATGATATACTAAATGTTGTATTCACTATACAATATAATAAAAGAGCTCGTAGACTGAAAAATCAGTAATAAGTATATATTATGGCTTCTTTTTATTTTTAAAAAGTATGTAAATATTAAAGCCTAAATAATTTGCATATAAACCTCAAACTGTAGCAAAATATACTTAGAACTAATAGAACAAAACAAATTCCTTGACTTCTATGTAAGTCTCACTTTATTGTTCCCATTTTGGCTTGTATTTTATATCCTGTTTGATTGCAAAAGAAAGTTTTCTCTTTCCCTGGTTTCTTGTAGCCTCAATGAATCCCCAACGATAAAAAAAAATACAGTTTTTTGTTTCTATAAACTCACCCAAGGGACTGCACATTCTCACATAACTGATGTCAATCACTGTCTGCCTCTATTTCTGTAGATAGAACTAGAAACTGGGCAGGTAGTCAGGTCCCAGATGGTAATTTTTAGCCTAAATTTCAGCCATTGCTTTTGGTATTTGTCATTTGCTTCTTTCTTTAGAAGCAGTTTGTCAGAGTAGGAGTCAAAACATTTATTTGAGCTTTATGGTAACTTAGAGATAAAAAAGGTTGATAGTATTTTGGCATGTAGAGAAAGTTCCAGTACGTGGTTATTGCTTGCATAAAATCAGTTACTACCCAATATAGAAACATATGTGATGTTCATTATTGCTGATAGTAATCATAATAATGTCTTGAGTTACAAAGTATGATTCCCCTGAAGACCAAGAGCACCTCTTGGGAATTCCAGTCTACTCATCTTCCAAAGAGCTCTGTACTATATGTATTTGAATCAAGCTTCAAAATAAAGTGGCCTTTTGAGGGTATTGCCATCTATCAGGAGGTGTAAATATATTTCCAAATAGCATGATTAATGGCACTCCTTAATCTCAAGATGTCTTTTCCCCATTAGAAAGTTCTGGGTTATTAAAAAACATTTTATTTTTATTGCTCTAGTGCTCAAAATACGATTAGTAAAAAGCATGGCTGAAAACAAAATTAAGTTTTAATTTGTTTTGCCTCTCCTTTAAAAATGATAAATTTATTAGAGTCTTAGGATATGGAGCTTGTTTGGGTTGTTTTCCTTAAAATCTTTATCGTAAGCTTAACATAGCTTCTCAACCAGTTACGTTTGGTAACTACTGGACAGAATCCCCCTTTCTTCATCATTAGCAACATGTGTACAATTCAGATTTAATATAATTTTCCAGTGGATTCATAATCTAAGTAGGTAAATAGTACTATGTATAACTTCTTCCAATTTGAAATGTTTCTTTTTTTTTTTTTTTTTTTGAGACATAGTCTCACTATGTCACCCTTGGTACAGGGCAGTGGCGTCATAGCTCACAGCAACCTCAAACTCTTGGGCTTGAGCAATTCTCTTGACTCAGCCTCCCAAGTATAGAAATGTTTCTTGAATCTGGTGATATTTGAGACATACTTTAAAAGATACTTCAGCCTGCCAAAAATCGTGAAGATATTCCAAAGGACTGTACGTAGGCTTTGATCTTTCTATCGAAATATCTTCTCAGTATATTCCAGCCAGCAAATAAATTCTTCAGAAAAAGATTTAGGAGAAAGATCGGTCTAGTGCTAATTCTAACCTGTGAGAAGGCAGTCAAAATTCTTGAAGAACAGGCTAATCCACTTTCCAGTGTGGAGCTTCAGATTTCACGGTGACCAGACAGAAGGAAATGTTGTCTCGTGTTATATCCTGCATATCTCTAATTCAAAGGAGTTGGGGTGGCATTTCTTAGGTACTAAAAGGACAGAAATGTGGCAAAGTTTGGTTGAGAAAGAAATGGTCATATCACAGAAAAATGAAATGGTATCTTTGTTTATTTACTGCTATCTTCCTCATGTCTGGCACAGCACCCTGTTTAGAGCAATTAGTTGCTCAATATATATGAGATAAATGGCTGACTGAGTTTTACATATGAATTTTGCACCTAATAGTAGAGAGAACAATCCCATTCATGTGAAAATAAATGTCTTTTTTTTCTTATTCTCAGTATTTTCTATACAAGTTTCCCGAAGATGTGGACTCAGTTATCATTAAAGTGGTATCTGAAATGGCTTATCCATGTTCTGTTGTCTCAGTCCAGAATATCATGGTGAGTGCTGATAACTTGGCAACTTTACAATAGGGAGCAATTATATTATACCAGAACAGATGAAAGAGAGGGTTGGAGACCAGGTCATTCTCTTAATGTGTATCTCCCCCAAAAACTACCAAATAGCAAGAACAGTATCTGTGAACACAAGTGGGCAGTCCAAGTTTGAAGACACTGATTTAAAGAGATAAAGAATAGTTGAGTTCCCACCAAAATCAACAAAGAAAAAAGGAGGGAGGAAGGAAGGGAGGGAGGATGACAAAAAACAAAAGAGATCAAGTTGTGGGTTCCCCAAGAAAAATCAAATAGAAACCTACCATTTGCTTTCGAACTTTTATTATAACATTGGGTCCTTTCTGTCTCTTGAGGTCTTAACAAAAAATGGGAAAAGTGTTATAGTCTTTGAGACAATAAGTTTATAGTTCTCTTCAATATAAAATGACTGACTTTAGAGGACAAGGCACCAAGTTGTAGGACTATTTCTTGACTATCCTAAGGAAGAACTTTTTGTGGTTTCTGTCTTAGTAAAGACGCCCCTGCTCTGTGATCCAGGTGAAAAGGCCCTGATAGGACCTGTATGTGGTATGACATTATATGATATTAAGGATGTTTTCCTTTTTATCCCGCACACATGCTGTAGTGCCCAGTTTATGATCTTGACCACAATGTGGAATTTAATGGTGTCTATCAGTCCATGACCAAGAAGGCTGCCATCACACTACAGGTAAGTCACTGCTTCTGTGGTCATTATTGTCGATGACAATCCTCATTGATAGTTTGTTTACCTATTGGGCCAGCATCCAAAAGGAATGGCCATGCACTGTGGACCTTGGAGCTCATTCCTTTCTGATTTGTTTAAAAACTAATGCCTGAAATCCAAGCCTGAGTAGACAATGGTAGACATACCTGGCAGTGGGTATCCAGTGCAATGGGGCACACATCTGATAGAGATGTAGGGCCAGCGGATTCCAATCTACTCACTGGGGTGCCAATTTAGGGTGAAGTTTATCATATCCATTTAAAGCAATTACTATCTGAACCAGTAGCAGCAAATAAAAGAGGACTTTAACACTGAACAAAGTGGACAGGGTCAAGGGAATATGAACCATATTTGTGCAGCAGTACACACTTTTGGTATTTGCAATTAAATGATTGTTTCAGTGCTCATTTTTTAGCAAAATATGCATAGGTCACGTCAGCATAATTTCAAAGAGATATTCTCCCTGCCTTTAGGATGGTACATACCTGAGGTTCCTGAAATTTGACCTGTTCTTTAGGGTAAGGTAATGCTGTCTATTGAAAACAAGTAAAGAATGAAGAAAGGTCAATTATAATTTAGGTATTAAACCTAAAAATTAATCTTTCAAGGCCTAAGATTTAATATCCCAAATATTTGCTCCTGTTTTTAGAATTTATTTCTTCTTCAGAATTCCAGCATTCTGTGGTCCCAAATTAAAAAGGACAGTAAAATTCCATAGTGGAGAACTTCAAATTTTACATAATTCAAGACACTAAATTAATGAAGAGCAAAGCATATTAGTCCATGTCTACCTATGTGTCTGGCAGTAAATTATTACTTCTCTTTTGGGCCCATGCTTCAATCTTGGACCATGTTCTCAGTGATAGCAGAAATTTGGGGATGATCTTTTAAAAAATGCAGAGTTGTAGATCTCCAATGGACCTTAAAGATCATCTTGTCAACCATACTTCATTTATGGATGAGGAAACAGGGACTCAGAGAGGCAAGTCAAAGCCTGGACCATAACTCAGGTCTCCTGACTTGAGTCATTTTCCTCCCCAGCCTAAATTATTTATTTAATTACTGACTGAGTGGCTTTTAGTAAAGTTATTTCTGATTAGATTTTAAAATAAAAGAATATACAGTATTAACTATTAAACACAAGTTGTTGACATACTGTTGTATGATATCTACTGTAGTTCTAAACATTCAAATGGGCACAAAATAGATTGAGATCAGAACAGTGTATTTAATTTCTTGGATGTGACAATTATCTCATTGTGGATAGTCTGGAGCACATCATGGGTATGTGAAAATTCTTTCTAAGGATTTGGAGGGCAGTGGTGAACTTTACTTTTCCTCTCTTTCCTCATTCTTTCTGCCCCATCCCCCACCCCCAGGGACTTTTTCCTTTCTTCTTGCTATCTTTTTTACTTGCCTATCATAATGTTGTTATATCTTACGCAGAAGAAGGATTTCCCAGGAGAGCAATTCTTTGTGGTGTTTGTGATAAAGCCTGAAGATTATGCCTGTGGTGGCTCTTTCTTCATCCAGGGTAAGAGCTAGTGAGGAATAGTCAGCTATTTAGGAAGACCTGGGGATGTCTTTGTTAAGAAAGAGAAAGAAAGAAATTTAGAAAGAAAGAAAGAGAAAGGAAAAAGAGAGGAAGGAAGGGAGGGAGGGAAGGAGAGAGAGAGGGGAAGGTAAGAAAAGAAAGAAAGAGAAAGAAGAAGGAAGGAGATAAGGAGAGAGAGAAAGAGAGGAAGGAACGAAGGAAGGTAGGAAGGGAGAAAAAGAGGGAAGGAAAGAAGGAAAATGAAAGGGAAGTCAAAATTCATCTCTAGTTCCCACTAAGTAAGGGCCCCTCAGCAGTGCTTGGCAAGACAGTCTGGGAGATATTTGAGAAAAAAACAAAAGGAAGAAAACAATACTTGTAAAGGTATTAGTGACACTACAAAATACCATTAGTACATTTCACCCTTTCAAAGCTTTGTATTCCCACACACCATGTAAGGTAAGTTCACTCTGTAACTCTTTACTCAACAAATATTTACTACTAGAAAGTAATTATCACATACAGAGGATCAAAGTTCATTTCCCAAGATTAGTTTGATAACCAGCAGCAATGGAGCCATGTAGATTTATCAATAGTCATCATTTTCATAAGTATGTCAAGGAAAATTCAGAGTTCTCCATCCTAGTTGCAAAATTGTACCTTGCAAGATAGTAAAAAAGCCAAGTATGAAACTTATTCCAATGACAAGGGGTTGCATGAGCTCTTAGGCATAATATAGATAGTTTAAGTATATAGTTAACTACCTTGGAAATGGACTAGTCAGACCACCAGCCATTGAAGAACCATGTGTGACTACACAGAGGGTGTTTACTGTTGAGTGTGACATGATTCCCTTGGCATTTAGGTGAAATTTCTCTGTTTTCTTTATATCTCCTACATATATAGTTGTGGAGTATTAATGTACCACAAGATGTACCTTTGATGGGTAGAAAAATGTAAACCAAAGGAAGGGGTAGCTTTCTATTTTTGTAGCTGTTTTCTTCAGATGTCTATGAATGTCAGGGGCAGGGTCAATCCTTCGTTGGAGAAAGGTGCTGCAACCTCTCATACATTGGTTAGTGCGTTTGAGCAAAGGCCTAATTACAAGAGTCTTAACCAAAAGGGATAGGAGATAGTTTGAGGGTTTAGGGGTTAGACCTTCCTCCAGTTCTTGCTAAAATAAGATTCAGCCACAAGAGTTACTTCTGGACAAGTTTTTAACAACTGCTCAAAAGAGAAACCAAGAATCTTATATCTGATTCACTGTGACTTGTTTCTCTCTCTCTCTCCCTCTCTCTCTCTCAACCAGCAAAGGAAAACCAAACCTGGAATCTACAACGAACAAAAAACCTTCAAGTGACCATTGTTCCTTCTATTAAAGGTCAGTGTTAACTCTTAAACGCTTTGGAGAGATTCCTATGTCAGGAAATCCATCGTATAGTCCAATACTAATGTCATCCTTCTGGAGAAAATCTTCACAAGAAAACTAAAAGTATACTTACCTTAGGTATAGAAAAGAGAATCAGACCATTTTGCTAAATCCTTCACAAAAAGAAAGGAAACCCATTATGAACTTGCATATAGGCATTCCTTCTCAGCTCCTCCTGGAAAGTCATCACTGTGAAAAGCAGCCTTTCTCGGAGAATGTCTGGGTGACCCCCAGTAACATTGCTGCTCTGAATGAGCTTCTGAGGACTTAAGAATGGATGTGATAGAGGTGGACCCTTTAAGCTGCCTTGTCTCAGACATGGTCTTCTTTACTCCTAAGGACAGCCTGACCAAAGTTGTTTCTCTCCCCTAGAATTTGTTTATGTGAAATCTAGCCTCTTCAGTGTCTTCATCTTCCTCTCCTTCTACTTGGGATGTCTACTTGTTGTGCTTGTTCATTGTGTGAGGTAAGTCAAAGGCTTCCAATGTTAACACCCCTTGCCTGTCTGTGCAACGATTAGAGAATGGTCTTTAGAGCCATATTGACTGGCTTCAAGTCTCCCTCAGCCACTGTGGACCTTGGGCAAGTTATTTAACCCTCTATGCTTCAGTTTCCTCATCTGTAAAATGAGATACTAATCTATAGGTCAGACTATCACGGCAGTGTGTACATCAATATCATGCACATAGTAAGTGCCTGCTGCTTTTCATAGTCCATGAAACCTCAAAAAAAAAGGCAACTTGTATATTTTTTTAGACCAGAAGATACTCATTGTAAATCCTACAGAATGTAGGAAATGATCATTTTCTCCTAACACTGAGGTTTAGAAACAGCCTTAAACATTCTACCAAAAAGTAAATTTAGTGCCTTAAATAAAGCCAGAGGTACAATCAACAGTAAGGGGTAATGTGCTTTGATAACACATTACCCAGTGCTTTCCTGCTGTGGTAGCATCAATTTTGCAGTACAATGTCCCTTAAAGGAGAGAGGGGATATTTATGCAGTAACAGTGACCAAGGAAATTTCCCTTCACAAGAGTTTAGAGGCCCCTGATGAAAATAGCAACGGTCTTTCTTGGTCTCTCACATCACAGCGGGTTAAACCTTGAGAATTCCATCCTTTGTTGTGCTCTCTGTGAAACAACTACAAAAGAAAGTCAGGAGGTTTACAATAAACAAATGCTCTTTCTCTTCTTGAACTCTTAAAGAAAACAAAGCCACATTAAGGTTTTGAGACTATTAAGCAAGATTGACTCCGTCTGAAGAAAGACCTTACAGCTACCCCAGTGATACAAGTACATGCCTTAATGACACGGGGCTATCTCTGACTCAAAACATAATTCCTTTCTGTGACTTTTGTGAAGCCTTTGAGAAAAAAATCTGCTTTGGAAAACAATGGGTGACTACTGGCCAAATCTGGGACAATTTGAGCACCAAAGTTATTGAGAATAATGAATTATAAACCATTGGAAGAAACTGAAATTCATGAGTCTATATTCACAAAGAAAGGAAAAACCTCAGATGTACATACACCCAAATTTGAACACATTTACTCAAACAGGCACCATTAGGGAAAGGAGCCCTTAGCAAATAACAGCAGTGGAAGGAAGGACCCTTGCATATGACAGAATGCCAAGAGCTAACTGGTAAATATGGAGGGGCTGCTGGAGTTGAAAAAAAAAATCACCATTTTGCAAACACTATAGTAAAAACTAGACAAGGTTAAGAATCATCACTGTGGCTCTGCACCTGTGGCTCAACAAGCTAAGGCGCTAGCCACCTACACATGAGCTGGCGGGTTTGAATCCAGCCCGGGCCCGCCAAACAACAATGATGGCTGCAACTAAAAAGTGGCCGGGCGTTGTGGCGGGTGCCTGTAGTCCCAGCTACTTGGGAGGCGGAGCAGGAGACTCGCCTGAGCCCAGGAATTGGAGGTTGCTGTGAGCTGTGATGCCATGGCACTCTACCCAGGGTAACAGCTTGAGGCCCTGTCTCAAAAAAAAAAAAAAAGAAAGAAAGAAAAAAGAATCATCACTGGATGCTAAATCTAGGGGGAGAGACCTGATGAAGACCAAGATCTTTATACGGCCTCAATATCCTCACAAATTGCTTAGTAGTTATAAGTTAAAAGACAGTAAATACGCTGTGATAAAATCAAACACATTGGGTGATCAAAATTAATAACACCAAAGAGAAGATGGATATTGTGTGCCTCCAAAGTGACACCCTAAGAAGGACGTAGAGTCATTTATGAGGCTTTCAGAAGTGCATATTGTGAAACTAATCATGTGGAAAAATTAAACAAACCTAAATGATAAACATTCTATTAAAATGTGTCATAAAAGAAAAAGACCATGGAAATGTTCCAGATTGAAGGAGTCTAAGGAGCTGTAACAAATGAAGAAAATACCTCATCCCTGACAGGCTGGAGTACTAAAAGAAAAATACGCTATAAAGGACATTTTTTGATTGGCTGACAAAATTGGAATGCAAGCTGGGTGTAGTAGCTCATACCTATGATCCTAGCACTCTGGGAGGGCAAGGTGGGTGGATTACTTGAGCTCACAGGTTTGAGACCAACCTAAGCAAAAGCAAGACCCCATCTCTGCTAAAAATAGAAAAGCTGAGGCAAGAGGATCATTTGAGCCCAAGTTCAAGGTTGCTATGAGCTATGATGCCAGAGCACTCTACCCAGGGTGACAGCTTAAGATACTGTCTACAAAATAAATAAAAATAAAAAATAAAAAATAATTGGACTACAGCTAGGTAAGACATCACTATTAAATTTGTGGAATTTGATAACTATATTTTCATTTTGTAAGAGAATATCTTTAGTCTTTGAAAATATTTAGAGAGGGCAGTGCCTGTGGCTCAAGGAATAGGGCACTGGCCCCATAGCCTGGAGGTGGTGGGTTCAAACCCAGCCCTGGCTAAAAAACTGAAAAAAAAAAAAAAAAGAAAGAAAATATTTAGAGATAAAAGTCTATGCTTATGTAACTTACTTTCAATGGTCTAGAAAAATGCATATTCTTGATACATATATAATATATATAGCTATATCTATAGAGAGAATGAATATTATAAAACAAATGTGGTAATAATTCTAATAATAGGTTAATCTAGGGAAAGAGTATATGAGTGTTCAATGTTCTATTCTCGTTCTTGCCAGTTCTCTATAAATTTGAAATTATTTTCAAATAAAAAATTAAAAGCAAAAATCCCAGGTATAGGCAAATATTATATGAAAAGTATTTACATTAACTTGATTAGCATCTCAAGTAATTTATCAGATCAGTCACTAAGATCTAATGAGTACCTGCTCTGTGCCAGGAAATGTGCTGAGCCCTCTAAGTAGAATATCTCATCTGATGTTCACAACAGTGGCTACTATTATTGTCACATGTGACAGTTAAAGAAATTGAAGCACAGAAGGGTTAAATAATTTGACAAAAAATTCACAGCCAAGAAATAAAGGAGCTAGCATTTGAACTCAAGCAGCCTGGATCCACAGCCTTAAGGTCTGAAGTAGCCTGATCAGGATAGGTCTGAAGGGGTCAAGGTAAGTGATTCTCCCTGTCCACAGAGGCTGGACCAAAAGCCTGGCACCCCAGCAAGGATCTGGTTGAAAGAGCATTCAGAATGCTTCCTTTTTGCCTACGATGAGTTGTAATCTCATGGAAAAGAAGTTCTCCTCTGCCTCTCCTAGGAAGATCATCTCTACTACTGATGTTTTAGATTTTAGAAAACAAGATTGCTCCTCTTTATTAGCTGGAGCTATGCGTGGAGTTATATGTGTAATTAACATATATAGAGACAAAAAAAATTAAGTTAATCATTGATTATCAATTTCTCTGAAGTGCTGGAAGCAAGTACAGTTTTTGAAAGCCATGATAGCAGACTGTTGAAACTTCTAACTTGCAGATTATTTTGCTACAGTCAAATGCACAAGCATAATTTTTTTTCCAAATATAGATAAACTGGAAATAGAAATCTGGAGACATGAGAACTATTTGGCATTCTAAATAGAGGAATAGACCAGGAAAAAAATGCTAATAGGAGAACATGTCCTTGGTTAACAAAGCAAAATAACAAAGTTTTCTACAAAACCTTTCTACATATGAAGCCAGTCCTCTCAGCATAATGCCATTTACTTGATGAGGCCCTTAGATCTTATTATTAATACATATGAGATTTGTAGTGCATGCTATGAGATCATGATGGAAAACCTTGATAAGAGGCATGATCCCTACCCTCTGGGAGCTGAGAATCCTGAATGTCTTTATGCTATATTGGCCTGAACTTAAACACTGTTCCGTTCCTACGCACCAGCCCCAGTTCATTCATCATGTAACATTTACTAATCTCCCTACAGTGAATGTGCAGGCTTTGAGCCAGGCACAGCATATGTGTTTCTTATTTGTCCTTCTCAACTCCACTGCCAGACATTGAGTCCAAAGTGCCTAATCCTGATTATTTTCCTTGCCTTTGGTTCTTGTAATTAGTTATCCAATACCACAATAATGCTGCATTTTAAAAAGTCACAAAAATTCCAATAGCATACAGCACTAAATATTGTTCTCATAAATCAATGGGGTCAGATGGTTAGTTCTGCTAATCGGGGCTGGACTCAGAGATCCCATCTTGGTATGGTCACCGAGCAAGTCAGCAGAAGTGGTTGTTCCAGGCTGGCCTCAACTGTACTTGTCCTTCCTCAGCAGCTTGGGCTGGGCTTATCTGTCTCTGAGATCACAGAAGGCTGTCAGGCCTCCTTAAGGTGTAGGTTCAGAAAGTGGCACAGTATCACTTTCGCCTCATTCTACTGGCCAAAGTAAGTCCTGATGCCTGTCTAGATTTGAGAGCGGAAGATGTAGACTCCACCTTGTGGTTGATTCACCACGGTGCTAGATACAAGATGAGGTTGATTGATTTTGCAATCCGTTTACTTCAATTCTCATTTGCTGTTGTTCCTTTATTCATTTGCTGTTGTTCTTTTATTGACTGTCTCATCCTAGTTTTGTAAATCATCTAACACTTGTTCTTTTTTTTTTTTAATTGTTGGGGATTCCTTGGGGGTTCAAGAAACAAGGTTACACTGATTCCCTTTGTTAGGTAAAGTCCCTCTTACAATTGTGTGTAAGGCCCCTCTTACACCCGAAAAGTGTGGCACACACTAAGACCCCACCCCTCCCTCCTTCTCTCTCTCTCTGCTCTTCCTTTCTCCCACCCCTCCCTCCTTCTTTCTCTGTCTGCTCTCATTTAACTCTTCTAACAGATTAAATTCTAATGAAGAATTGTATCTGTTCCAAACCCTAGTGCAAATGTGAGTAAAGCCCATTAATGCAAATACATAATCCAAACACATCATCTTCTATAAGTCCAGATAATTGCTTGTAAGTCAACATCATTAAATTTTTAAAAAGAAACTTCGCCATAGCTTCATTCGCTATCTAGAAGAGTCAGGCCAAATCATAACTGCTCTCTCTTTTTTCCTTTTTTCTTTTCTTTCAACTCTCCTTAATGATCTACTTTATTCATTCAACAAATACTTAGTTATTTCCTGTGTGCCAGCCATGTCCTAAAGGTTAGCAAACAAAAGAAAAGGCGTGAAAAAAAGAATCTAGAACCCTGCCTTGATAGAGCTTACATTGCAAAGGATAGAAACACACAAGGAAGGAAGCAATTAATAAGGAAAATCATTCCAGCTAGTGGCAAGAAGAAAATAAATACAGTGGTGTGAAAGAATGATTGGATTGGGGAAGCTACTTTGGATTTAATTTGGCCAGCAGAGAAGGCCTCTCAGAACCAAGACCTGAAAGGCAAGAAGCAGCCACACTTTTAAGGATGTGGGGAGAAAGTGGCCCAGGCAGCAAACGAGAGGGAAGACCCAGAGGTAGGGATGAGTTTGGTGTGTCTAGGAACAAAAGAGGGCATGAAGAGATGTTCTTCATCCAAACATACCAGGATCAGTGTGTGAAACTTCTAGGGTCTCCTTCTAGAAGTAAATAAGAGCATGTACCAAAACATGAGTATGACTGGCCCCCGACGTTTCTCCCCTACCCCTCCGACCTCATTTTGGGAGAGGAGGGAAATTCACATTTTAATTTTTGACAGATTATTTCTAGATCAACATACAAAAATCAGTTGTGTATCTATACGCTACAAATGGAAAATTAACAATTAAATTAAGAAAACAATTCCATTTACAAAAGTAGTAAAATACTTAGGAGTAAACTTAACAAATTAAGTATGAAATTGTGCATTAAAACTACAAAACATAATGGAAATAAATTAATGAAGACCTAAATAAATAGAAAGATATCCAGCCCCGTGGACTGTAGGATTTAATATTGTTAAGACGGTGTAGTAGACAGAAGTCCAGGTCTTAATCTTTAGCATCTGTGACTATACTACCTTACATGTGAAAAAAACTTTGTAGATGAGATAAAGTTATGGAGATTATCTTGGATTATTTATGGGAGCCTAATATAATCACACAGAGCCCTATGAAGGAGGCAATAAGATCATAGGAAGAAGGAGATCTGAGATGTACAAAGCAGAAGTTGGAAGGATATACTTTGGAGATAGAGAAAGGGGCCATGAACCAAGAAATGGCTCTAGAATCTTGAAGTGACAAGGAAATGGATATTCCCTTGGAACCTCCAAGAGGACTACAGACCCGTGACACTTTGATTTTAGCCACATAAGATACATTGTAGTATTGTGGCATCCAGAACTATAAGATAATAAATTTGTGTTGCTTTAAACGCAAACACTAAATTTGCAATCGTTTGGTACAGCAGCAATAAGAAACTAATATATGTACACACCAGTACTCCCCAAGTTGATCTACAGAGTCAATACAATTGCTACCAAAGTCACAGCTAGTTTGCTACAGAAATTGACAAACTGATTTTAAAATTTATATGGACGTGTAAAGGTCCCAGAATAGCCAAAACAATCTTGAAAATAAAAAAAGACAAAGTTAGAGGATTTACATTTTCTATTATCAAAAGTTATTAAAAAATAAAAACTCAGTGACATAAAGAAAAACGTGTAGATGAATAGAATAGAATTGAGAATTCAGAAAGAAATCTTTACATTTATAGTCAATCACTTTTCAATAAGGATACCAAGACAATTCAACCAAGAAAGGATATTCTTTTCAACAAATGATGCTAAAACAACAAAATAGCCACATGGAAAAGAATAATTTTTATATCTAAACACCACAACACCACAACATTCTCAAAACAGGCAAAAGACCAAAGTAGAAGAGTCAAAATTATAAAACTTTTAGAAGAAAATACAGGTGTATAAATCTTCGAAACCTTGGATTAGGCAATAATCCAAGCACAAGTAACAAAGGAAAAAACACATAAACATCATAAAAATGAAAACTTTTGTGGGTTTTTTTTGTTGTTGTTGTTCTTTTGAAATAAAATCTTGCTCTGTTGCCTGGGCTAGAATGCAGTGGTGTCATTATAGCTCAGTGTAACCTCAAATCCTGGACTCAAGTGATCCTTCTACCTCAGCCTCCTAAGTAGCTGAAACTGTAAGCACACACCACTACACCCAGCTAATTTTTTTTTTTAATTTTTATAGAGACAGAGTCTTGCTATGTTGCTCAGGCTAGTCTCAAATTCCTGATATGAAGTGATCCTCCCATCTCAGCCTCCCAAAGTGCTAGGATTACATGCATGAGCCACTATGCCCAGCCAACTTTTGTGTTTTAAAAATACTATCAAAGAGGTGAAAATACAACCCACAAAATGGGAGGAAAATATTTACAAACCATTTTGCAAGAGTCTGTGCCTAGACCATATAAAGAATTCTTCAACTCATAAAAAGACAACCCCCACTTAAAAATAAGCAAAGGATTTGAACAGATATTTCTCCAAAGAAGATATACAAATGGCCAATAACCACATAAAAAGATGTTCAACATCATTACCTAGTAAGGAAATACAAATCAAAACTAAATGATTAAATGCCACCTCCATGAGGATGGCTATAATAAATTTTTCTTAGTGGAAATAACAAGAGTGGTAAGGATGTGGAGAAATTGATACCTTCATACAGTACTAGGGGGAATGTAAAACAGTTCTTGTTATGCAGCCATTGTGGAAAACCATTTGGGAAAAAAAAAGTACAGTTACCTTGCAGCCAGCATTTCCACTCCTAAGCATATTCCCCAGAGAATTGAATATATATTTCAAAATATATACAAAAACTTTTACAAACGATAGCCAAAAAGTGGAAACAACTAAAATAATTATGCAAATAAATAAATGAAAGGTGGTATATACATTTCATTGGAATTATTTTTCAACCATAGAAAGACTGGAGTAATGATACATATTACATCATAAATGAACCTTAAAAATATTATTCAGATATAAAAATTCACATATAGGATGATCCTATTTTATGCAATGTCCAGAATATGCAAATTGATAGAGACAGGAAGTAGCTTAGTGGTAGCCAGGGGCTGGGGGAGTGGGTAATAGGGAGTGACTGTTAATTGGTTGGGATTTCTTCTGGGAATGATGAAAATGTTCTGGAATTAGGCAGTGGTGATAGTTGTATAACTTTATGAACAAACTAAAACTCACTGAGTTGTGCACTTTAAAAGGTGAATTTTACAGTATATGAATTACATCTGGAAATTGATGAATGAATGAATGATGTATATGCCTTGGAGTGAAATTGCTGGGCCATATAGTCGTAACTCTATGTTTAAGGGTTTTTTTGCAGTTTTTGGCCGGGGCTGCGTTTGAACCCGCCACCTCTGGCATATGGGGCCTACTCCTTTGAGCCACAGGTGCCGCCCTCTACGCTTAATTTTTGAGGAACTGCCAAACGGTTTGCTAAAGGGAGGGCACCATTTTCCATTCCCACCAGCAATGTGTTAGGGTTCCAATTTCTCCCCATCCGAAGGTCTCCTAAAAAGTTAAGAGATACCAGAAGACAAACCTGCAACAAAGTCAGGGAGCAGGTGTAAAATGCTGAGGTTGTTTCTGCCTTAGGAGTATGTATATGTGCTTGTTTGCAGGTTTCAGAGAAAATCCATCGATGGAAGCTTTGGTTCCAATGATGGTAAGAAAAATTCCTCGTTTCTATTCAAAATGATGTCTAATAGCACATCCATAACACCCCAGTTGATGCTGCTTTTGTCTCTCTTCATTTTGCAATTTACAAACACTTCCTCGATTTGTATCTCACAGAGTAGTTTAATCTGCAGTCTTTCTATGAAAGCAGAGCTAGTGGGAACCAATTTCATTACTGGTAATCATTGAGATGTGGAGCTCATGATGTCCATTGTAGTTATCCACAGACCATTTGTCAGCCATTCATCTTTTTTTTAAGTTTAATCATTTTTAGGACATAACTGTTCATCCTGATATTATCCCAAAGCTAATGTATGAATAATGGTAATTTGTTATGTCAACTCTAATACAGAATTTGCTTTCCCCAAACTGACACAGAGGCTTTTTTTTCATTCAAGTATCCTGAAAACTGAAATATTCGAGACTAGCAATTGTGACAAACAGGATAATAAGTTTGGGGAATCCAGAGTAATTTAATACCCAACCACTGTAATAGTTCCTTTTCTCCACTCTGAAAGTTTGAACAAAGGAATTCAGCGGCCCAATCTTTTTTAACAAAACTTAAAAATGTGAATGCCCTCATTTTTGAAAACTCTAAATCAGCATGAGTTAATCAGTGCTCCTAAGCTATTTGGCACAAAGGGAGAAACTGGAAGAGGAATGATGAAGTGAGATGTGATTTTTAAGTCGCATGTAGCAGATGTCTAGTTTTGTGCTTTCTGAACTAAAATCAGTCCACAGAATCTTAGAAAGATGCAAACTCACTCCCTGCCCCCACCCAGCAGGAACATTTCTCCTTTTGTTGGAGGGCTTTTTTTTTTTTTACATTCAATTTCCTTAATGTCAGCATGTCTATTTTTCTAGCCACCCAGGCACTTTGTTTTAATAAACATTCAGCTGCCAATGTAAAAGACTGTAAAAGAACACCTGCTTCCCAGACTCTAACATGCTAAGTGCTCCTTTCCCTTTTAGCCATAAAATGCTCAAAAGAATTTGTATTCTCTCTGGATCTCATCTTTTTTCAACTGTACTCCCAGATTTTATTATTACTTTAGGCCTAGTTACACTTAGGCCTGGACTCAATTATCTCCTACTAGCTACACTCTAAATGGATGGTCTGTTATATTTTATTATATGCATGAAGTCATTTTATTATTGCAATGCCACATATTAATTAAAGAAATTTCATGTTCAGAAGGGTCTCCTGAACATGCAAGCATAACTAAACAGAGCTGGGACTTAGGCCAGATCACGGTCCAGGATCAGGAAGCCTCTGAAAATTAGCTAAGAGCTAGATGGCACCCTTCAATGACAAGCAGCAATGAATGAGTGACCAAAAGGAGTAAAGCAGTGTCAATAAGATGCATGTGGCTGCAAGTAAAAACAACAATACAGTATATGTCAAACATGCTTGATCATTGAAGAGTCCTCTTATCTTTGGAAGTTGAGTAAAAGGATGGACCTTGAGACTTATTGAATCCAGTGGCTCTTGTCCATTTCCCTGCTATTCTCTTGGCTCCAGTTTGCCCCGTGGGCTGGAGATGAGATAGGACAAGGTTCACACCCTCACCTGGCAACTTCAGAGGGAAACACTTTTTCCAGAGCCCTCAACAACTTATACTTGTGTTTCATTGGCCTAGAGTGGATTATATACTAACAATTAAACCATTAACCCAAAGGAATAGATTCACCTGCACATCAAACAAACTTACTTTTTACAATTAGGGCGAAGTTCCCTTTCTCTAAGACCAGGGTTTTTCAAACTCAACATTATTGAAATTATAGGTCAGATCATTCTTTACTGCTGGCGACTATTCTGTACATGAAGGATGTTTAACAGCATCATTTACCTCTACCCACTGGATTCTAGTACACTTCTAGTATGCACTTCTGTGCATACACACACCAGCACACACCAGTACGTACACTTCCCGCTCATGACAGCTAAAAATACCTTCAGACATTGCCAAATGTCTGGCAAGACTGTCCTCCTTCTGTTTGAGAACTACTGACCAACAGAAGTGCCAGGCACAAGTGAGGATAGATGAAAAAAAATGCCATCTTCATTAGGAAGTAGGAGATAGGAATACTCACCACAAAGGACTTTGAAAGGGGTAGAAAATCAGGGAACTTTAGAAAGGCCACAGGGAAAGATGACACCAACTCCAATGGTGACCTCTAGTGAACTAAGATCTAGATGCTTAAAACAAATGCAGAAGACAAGCTGTACCCAAGGGAAGAACCAATTAGTAATTTTTTAAAGCATTTCAACCAGAGCACTGAGAAGTCAACCAGGAGCAAGATACAGAGGCAAGTAAGGACCATAACTGAAAGCTAATGTGAGACATTTCGGGAGAGCAGTGAGGACACAAATGTCTTTTCCTCCCAAGGCCAGGTTCTGGGTATCTGTATGCACAAGAAGTTCAATGGAGCTCCTAGCTACAGGAAATGCCATGTGGGTTATGGCCAGAGAAAACGCAGGAAACAGTTTTGGTAAGGGGAAGGGATTCCATTGGACTTCACATGTCTGCTCACATCTTTGTGCAGCTAGACATTAAAAGAACTTATCCTAATGCTTTCTCCTTAGGTATGAGGTGGAGAAAGGAGCCAGGTCCTGTAAGTTTCCTGGTTGGTGTCAGCTCTGTTTTAGTTAGGTCATGATAGGAAGGCTGCCCTGTGAGGATCTGGAGGTTACTCTGCATTTGTTTTTTTTGTTTTTTTTTGTTTGTTTGTTTATAAGCCTGCCGTTCCTTAGTTAAGTTGTATTTGAAAAATGTCAGTGTTGGCTCCAACTATACTAAAAAGAAAAGGGATTTTTTTTCCATACTTCATGGGAGGAAGAAGAACAGAAGACCCTGGAGGCTGGGTAACAGAGAAATGAAAGGGGAACTTTTTTACTGTGGATTGGATAACTGGACACTGCACTCTCCAACTATCACTTAATATTCGAGTTGGGGGCCTCTGTGATAACTTGAGGCTACTGAGAAAGACGCTGCTCTGAAAACATTTCCTCCATTGGCTCTATCAGCAAAAAACCTTACATTTCATATCATTTTTTTTATTAAGTCATAGCTGTGTACATTAAAGCAATCATGGGGTACAATGTGCTGGTTTCATATACGATCTGAAATATTTTCATCAAACTGGTTAACATAGCCTTCATGGCATTTTCTTAGTTATTATGTTAAGACCTTTATATTCTGCATTTAGTAAGTTTCACCTGTACCCTTCTAAGATGTACCACAGGTGTGGTCCCACCAATTACCCTTCCTCCACCCATCCTCCCCCCTCTCCTTCCCTCCCTTGCCCCCTTCCCCATATTCTTGTGCTCTAATTGAGTTACATTTCATATCATTTTTAAAGAACCTCTATAGAAATTCAGTTACCGACTTGGAAGAAATACTAGTGAAGCCTTGCCCACAGGCCTCTGGGACCACATGGGCTACCACCATGAACCTGGGCACAGCATAAAGAGGCGATATCTTCCTCAAAGGACACAGCTTGACAAGCTTGCTGAGGTTGCAGATGTAAGAACCAATGGCCAACCCAATACTTAGCCTCTTAGCCTCTCAGCTTCTCAGCAAAGAGCAGGGTCCAGTGGAGAGAAGATAAGGAGTCTGTTGACTTTGGAGGATACGAGAAACACAGTCCAGAGGCAGACTCTGTGGCAACGGGTCTCTATTCTGGTCCTGGCTTTCCATTCTTCTTTTTCCAAATTTCCTTGACTTCTCTTGCCCAGTTTTTTTGTTTGCTTGTTTATTTGTTTATATGTTTGTTTCACATTTGTCTGCAAAAATGAATGATTTTCTTCACCTTCTCCTCAACTTTTGAAATAAAGCATGTGACTAGTTGGGCTCAGTAGCCAACTGGCATCAAAATACAATTTCATAGCGCCACTTCACATCTTTTCTGACTCCCTCTTCAGCTTCCAACCCCCCGGGTCTTCAGAAACACAACGGGGCAGGGACAACTATAACTGCAAAGTCTCTGAAAGATCCAAGCATTGAGATAAAAATTTTCTCCTCACATGTAACAGAAAAAGCAAGCAGGCAAGCATATCCTGTTCTATGTTAGTGAAGTAGACAGATGGCAAGGGGCTCATGCTCAGAGAAAAATACACCAAAACAAGTTTCCTTATTAAGATGGGATCGTTCACAATCTTGTATGTCTGCTATTCCCAGCCAGAACATCTCGATCTGTCCTATAAACTGATAGCTTGTGTTTAATTCTGCTTTCTAAATACTATCCTGTTAAATAAAGATAGGGCTTCCGAGATCACACTTGAAGTTTGGAAGGAAATGCTTTGGGTTTTACCTTCTTAAAAGTCCTGAGATGTAAGCATAACTAACAGAATATTGTTATCTCATGTTGGCCCATCTCATATTTAAATTGTGCATATGAAATTCTACAGTGTTAAAACATTTGGGGGTATTACACAGGAAAGTCTTGGCACTCCTAACTATCACAGAACTCATGGTGTTGCAGTTGCCCCAAAGTCCACAGGGCCGGCAGTGACACCCAAATCAGATCATGCTCAATTAAGAGCCAGTACAGAGCACAGAAGTCAGTGATTCATCAAGTCAGAGCAGATAGGCTTTTTGTTTTTAACGAAGTTGTCACCTAACACAACAGGGATTATTTTTGTTCATTCACTTGCTTTGATTTTAGCTTTTGCTTTTGTTTTTCTTTTGATTACACGTACATGAATCATTGGCTCCCACGAACCATTTCAACAACCTCCCACCACCACTGAGCTGAAGCGTTGTCCCACACACACTTCTTCCCATCGCAGGGGGCTTCCTGTAAGACCAGAATGCCAAACACTCTGGGTTTTATGATTTTAGTGGCAGTCTTCATTTTCTATTTACAGGTGTAATAATTTTTTAAATTGCATGTTAGACAAGAGGCTTAGGCTAATGGTGATAAATATGGAGCTTAAGCTTAAAAAGAGAAAAATGTGAAAAATACCAAGGGAAATGTAAAAGACATCACTTAGGAATGGGACCCATGCAGGGGTTAGCTGAGAATCCACAATGGACTAAATAGAAAGAAGATGCTGCATGACCCTAGACTGATAGAGAATCGTGAGCAAGCAGCCAATCTAAAAATCAAAAGTTGTGCTTACTCTTTAAAAATATGAGTTTATTAAAGTGAAAATGCAAGTGAGCTTCAACCTCCTCGTCTCTTTGGAAGATATTCTTTTTGTTTGTTTGTTTGTTTTTGTTTTTGAGACAGAGTCTCATTTTGTCACCCTCAGTAGAATGCCATGTGTCATAGTTCACACTCTTGGGCTCAGACTCTTGGGCTTAAGTCTTTCTCTTGCCGCAGCCTCCCAAGTAGCTGGGACTACAGGCGCCTGCCACACCTGGCTATTTTTAGAGGCGGGGTCTCATTCTTACTCAGGCTGGCCTCGAACTCCTAAGTCCGGGCAATCCACCCATTTAGACCTCCCAGAGTGCTGGGATTATAGGCATAAGCCACTGCTCCTGGCCCTGGACAAATATTCCTAAGCACTAATGAAAGTAACATATGTACTGCCAATTACTCATATGTTGAAGGAAAATATCTGTATTTTTTAAGGATGAGGGGAAACATGCCTTTTCCCTTAAAAGTTCACTAAAAGATCAACTTACAATTAAGGCAAATTAATAAGAAAAAAGTTTATTTACCAAGCACAGGGGAAGAATCATGGAGTGATAACTCAATATCCCAGTGAAGTTCTGATATTTTATACCTGTCTTTCTCGAGGGGAGGGGAGATGAGGAATGCAAGTAATTCTGTTTAGGAGCAACAAATGGTAATCAGGAGGACAAACTGATGGGGAAAACAAACTGACTTGTAAATTAACCTGAGAGAGAGAGGTATTGTGTTCAAAGTAATTTTGGCCAGGTCTGGTTGCCTCCTGAATCTTCTTTCCTGCAATATATTGAGATAACAGGGAGAAAGAGGGAAGTCAATTGTCTCTTTGATCTTTTGATCAGGTCAGTCTGGTTTATGTAGATACAGGAAAAGCCTCTTCCAAGAACCCATTTATCTTTAAGAGCCTTTCATTCAAACTATGACTAAGTAGTAGTTTGGGGTGAAATTTCCTGAGCTCTTTCAATTTCAATTAAGAAGATAATTGTGTGGCATATATATATATATATACACACAATGGAATATGACTTGGTCTTTATAAAGGAAATATAGCCATTTGCAACATGTCCTTCATGGATGAACTTAGAGGACATTATGCTGAATGAAATATATCAGAGATTGAAAAAAATGCTATATGATCTTACTTGGATGTGGAATATAAAAAGTAGTCAAAAACAAAGAAACAAAGTAGAACAGTGGATACCAGAAACAGGAGGTAAACATGAGGAGGTATATGGCAAAGAGAGCAAACTTGTAGTTATATAGGATAAATCTAGGGGTCTAGTGTGCAGCAGGAGGACTCTAATTCTCTAGTTCAAAATACTTTCTCTTGCCTCAGCCTCCTGGGTAGCTCCCAGAGCGTTTATGCCATGTTACAAATGTATGGCTTAGCCCAAGAAAGGCCAGGTACTCTTACAATAACAAAAAAGAGGTAACTGTGACAGGTGACGGACATGTTAATTTGCCGGCCTTGTAGTAATCACTTCACTCTGTGTGTGTTTCTGTATAGTTCTCAAAACACAATGCTGTACATCTTAAATATACATAATAAAAATAAATTTTTAAAAAGGAAGATAAGTTTTATTTATTTATTTTTATTGTTGGGGATTCATTGAGGGTACAAGAAACCAAGTTATACTGATTGCATTTGTTAGGTAAAGTCCCTCTTACAATCATGTTTTTATCCCCAAAAGGTATGGCACACACCAAGACCCCACCCCCCTCACTCCTTCCCTCTCTCTGCTGGAAGATAAGTTTTAATTCAGACCAATATGGTGAACTGCTATCCATCCACCGAGTGGCTGAGCAAATTATCTGGTCTCTCAGAAGTCAGTAAAATGGTGATAATAACAGTACCCACCTCCTAGAGTTGTTGAAAAGTAAAAAAGAATAAATTCTTAAAAAGAACTTAAAGCAGTGTCTGACACAGTAAGTTTTCAATAGACATTGGTCAGTAGGAAGAGGAGCAGCAGCACTGGTACAGTAATAAACACAGTTGTAGCAGTAGCAATCCTAGTGGCAGTGGTAATGGTGGTGACCCTTGTGATAGCCAATAGTAGCAGTAGCAGAAGCAGCAGCAAAACTTCATGCTGCCACTATGGCCAAATTGCCCTAAGTCAAAGAGTCAATCAAATTATATATGACATCTTCAGGTAACTCTGTTATTGTGCTAAAAATACTTGATCTTTCATACTTAAGAGTTTGAAAGTAACCTCTTTGCCTTAAACTTGAATGAAAAGCATACATAGCATTTATACCATGTTACATATGTATGGTTTAGCCCAAGAAAGGCCAGGGAACACCTAATTTCTCTTAAATAATAAAAGATATATCAAGAGATCTCTAAGGCCAGACATAGTGACTCATACCTGTGATCCTAGCACTCTGGGAAGTTGAGGTGGAAGATCACTTGAGCTCAGGAGTTTAAGGTTGCAGTGAGTGATGATGACACTACTGCTCTCTAGCCAGGGCAACAGAGTGAGACTCTCAGTCTCAAAAAAACAGAGAGAGAGGTAAGGTGAGAGTTCTCGAAGCCTAGCAACAATGCCAGGGAGTATGCTTTCTGAGGACCAAAGTTTGCACTCTGAAGGCCAAGGTCTACATTCTATGAACAGCTCAAGAATACTACATTACTCAAAACACTTGCTGTCTCACTGAGCCAACTCTTGGCTAAGATACCAAAAGGAGAAAAAGAAAATTAGTCTCCAAGGCCATCAGATTTGTTTCTCCTCACTTGGCTAAATGTTTTGAACTTTTAATATTTCTTTATGGAGGAAATTAATGGCTTTTGGGGTTTGGGAATCCTGGTTCGCCAACCCCAGTTAACCTAGTTCAATTACTCAGCAGAACTAGAAAGTTCAACAGAGGTACACAGGAATCAAAAGCAAAAATGGGAAGAAATTGAAAGTAAAACTGGAGCAAGAAATAGAAAGCAAAAGTCACTTCCAAGCTTTAGTATAACAAAGAGAAAGTTTATTTAAAAGCAAAGAGAAAGGCTCGGCGCCTGTGGCTCAAAGGGTTAAGGCACCAGCCACGTACACCTGAGCTGGCGGGTTCGAATCCAGCCCGGGGCCTGCCAAACAACAATGTCGGCTACAACCAAAAAATGGCCGGGCGTTGTGGCGGACGCCTGTAGTCCCAGCTACTTGGGAGGCAGAGGCAGGAGACTCACTTGAGCCCAGGAATTGGAGGTTGCTGTGAGCTGTAATGCCACAGCACTCTACCCAGGGTGACAGCTTGAGGCTCTGTCTCAAAAAAAATAAAATAAAATAAAAGCAAAGAGAAAGCTTACAGCACTTCCAAAGGGAGTCGGAAGTGGGGCCCTCTCACCAGTGAGAAGACTGAGAAACAGAAGGGCCACACAGAGATATAAATACCCTCTTTCTCTCTGTTTGAAACTGTCTATAACTCTTTCATTGGTTTCTTGGAACCTCCAGGCATTATTATCCTTTTCTATTGGTCATTGATTATTATCCTTTTTTATTGGTTATTGATTACCTAGGTTATCTCATACCCACATTCTTTTCCCCTTTTGGTGAGAATTGCTGAGTGCCTATTTAACTATTGAATGTTCCTATGGGCCTCCAGACCTCCTTGTTCATCAGGCCAGGCTTTCCTTCCATCCCCCTTGAAGCTTCTTTCCCTGTCCCTTCTCAATGGCTACACAAAGAATAAAAAAGCATGACAAAGGCTACAAAGTTGACTCATAAGCTGAATATTTTTATTGCCCTCCAATAAAGTTGGAGAGCTAGAGGAAAATAATTGACTGTGACAACTGGGAATTGTTTGAGGCTTTCGGTTCTTCTGCACGTATTAAACGCCGTAGCTTTAATGTAGACTACAATGAACTCTGTTTTCAATGAATTCATGAAAATATATTTATAGTGAGGACATTTTAGAATATCCTTAGTTGTGTTTCTTCACTGAAAATACATTTCCCTGCAATAGTACAAGATACCGATCAGTGAACTCACAGACTTTCTTGCCTGTCATGCTATATGACATAAAATCTTGTGTCTTAGAAAGAGAAATTTACTGAAATTCCCACCAGCCTGACAATATCCCAGACCCTTCGGAAATCGTAGATGGCAGTGAGGAAATGAAATGCATTTGCATGGATGGGTATGGCTCTTAGACATGTTGTGGATCTAAATCAGAGAGAAACTGCCTAGATGCCCCCTCATTGATGGTTTCTGATCTCTTTGTTCAGTTAGTTCTTAGAAACAGATAAACTCGATGGGATAGCATCTTGCCTGATAACCAGTAAGCAGGCTGGGAAGACCTTTCTCTGGTCCTCGTGGTGGGACGGCTGCAGACTCTCAGAGCAATGAGTACATTCTTTCTGTTACAAGTACTTCACTGGGAAAGTTTGAGAAAGTATTATCTTAGAGTCTGTTTTTCTCTTGCTGCCAATGAGCAGTAGGCAACAAATAAATCTGTTCTACTTCCTCAATGTCCCTCAAATTACTTCATCTTCCTCCACATCCTTAGTTCAGGTTGTTGTCATTTATTGCTCCAGTGAGTACAGTAACTTTCTTCCCATCCGGGCTTCCTGCCTATAGGTAGGGCATTACCAAATGGGAGGACAATAAATTCCAAATCACAGTGGCTTGATAATTAGAGTTTTATTTCTGTTGTTTCTGTGTAGTGGTGGCTTCCCTTCAGTGATTCCAGACCCTTTATTTTTGAGATTCTAGAACACTGTCAGGAAAGAATCAGCTACTTCTTTTTTGTAAGGAGCCAAGTGGTAAATATGTTAGGCTTCTGGGCTCCACAAGCTCTGTTGCAGCTACCCAGTGATGCTACTGTGGCACAAAAGCAGCCATAGAATTTCTCCAAAAAGCACAGCTGTGTTTCAACAGAACTTTATATATAAATACTGAAATTTGACTTTCATATGAGTTCCATCTGTCATGAAATATTATTCTTCTGGCCAAGCAAAGTGGATCACACCTGTAATCCTAGTCCTCAGAGAGGCTGAGGCAGGTGAATTGCCCAAGCTCAGGAGTTTGAGACCAGCCTGAGCAGGAGCGAGACCCCATCTCTAAAAAAAGTAGCTGGGCATTGTGGTGGGCCCCTGTATGGGCCTCGGCTACTCAGGAGGCTGAGGCAAGAGGATTACTTCAGCCCAAGAGTTTGCAGTTGCTTAAGCTCTGATGCCACAGCATTGTACTGGGGGCACCAAAGTGACACTAAGTCTCAAATATAGTATAGTATGTATATATAGATAGAGAGAGAATATATATATTCTTTTCATTCTTCCACCAAACTATTTCAAAATTTTAAAAAGATCTGGGCTCCATAGTTGGTATTTGCAATCCCTGCTAGTGCAGAGTCTGTAGTGGGACGATCACTTGAGCCCAGGAGTTTGAGACCAGCCTGGGAAGTATCTCAAGATACTTATCTCCATCTCTAAAAAATAAAAATAAACATTTAAAAAGTATTCTTAGTTTTAGGGTTGTTTAAAAGCGGGTAGCAGGCTGGATTTGGTGTATGAACCATAGTTCGGTGTCTCTTATGTTAAAGTAAAAGGAAAATCAAATTTAAATTGTCATGAACTGATAATTCAAGCTACTTAGCTTTGTGCTATTTTGGTTTAGCAACTGCACGTAAGTGTTTGCCTTTTTGCTTCTTTTAACAGGCTCAGGAAACATGGTGGTGTCACATCCCATTGCTGCCAGCACACCTGAAGGGAGCAATTACGGGACAATAGGTATTTCCTACAATGAGTCCTTCATGGAAGTATTTCCTCAGTTTCCAGAGAACAGGCGCTCCAGCCACTAATAACAGTGAGCATGGGCCAGGCAGTCAATCTGGGGTTGTCTTTTATACGTGAGATGAATTATTTGGAGGATCTGGAAGCTTCCTTCCAGCTAAAACCTTCTCCAGTTCTATTGCTCTGTTTCTTGGATCTACTAGCCACACTTGAGCAGAATTACAATGATTGTCACTTAATACTAGGGGACTTTTTATGGCATGATAGATGTATCCCAGGGAGCCTGACATCAATTGACCAGTTGTTTCATTCTCAGGTTTCAGTGGAGTAAGGGAGATTGGAAGACTAAGGCAGTGCTGCAGGTGAACATGGCTGTAGGCTAACAACCTTCATTCTGTCTAACTTCATAGTTGAACCTGCTCTCTGCCGCCCAGTCACATGGCATACCCCAGTCTTTCTTAAGTGGCCTGAAGGGAACAGAACACCTGTCTTATACCTGTCTTGCTAGGGTAGGAGCACATTGACCTGCCTGCCCCTTCCATGTTGATTGCAGACCTATGAATGGTGCTCCTTAAAATGTCAGTGTAAAGCAGTGGTTCTCAACCTTCCTAATGCCACGAACTTTAATACAGACCAAAGGGGTCGCGACCCACAAGTTGAGAACCACTGGGGAACTGGGAATCTCATATTCCTGTCCTGTTATTCTTTCTGTAACTTTGAGAAGCATGTGGGCTCAGCGAAGGCTACTTATTTTTAGTTCTGTAAGAACAGGAATTTTTTTAAACCATCTGAACAGAAGAAATAAAGCGGAAGGTAAGCTCAGCTCATGTGCTCAGCAAGCTGCACAAATTCCCATCTACTCTGGGAAACATTCAAGGGAACAGAAGGATTCTTCTTCCCAAGAATGTTGTTTTCATTATGTAATCATAGATACAGCATGTGGGGGGATTTCTGTGTATAAATACTCTATCCATGAGAAATGTATAGCTGCTGGATATGTGTGTGCTTACACATATATGTGATTAGATGCTATACATAGCTATGTGCATGCACATGTGTATAGATGTATGTCCACATTCTAAAATATGAAACATGAAATATAGGTACAATGTCATTTCTACATCCAAATCGTTAACAGAGCAGATATTCTTATATTCTAATATATATTTAGCCATAGACACAGACAATTAAAATATAAAAATAGGAGAAGAGGAAAAATGAAACCATTGAGAAGGAATGGAGAGAAGGAACCTGTCTCATGGGTAAGGAGTCAGTTTGGACCAACACAGTATTTTCTGGAATGAGGCCACACTGTGCTTTTTGTAGACAGGAATGAGCTTCCTAGACTCTTCTTGGCTTTTGAAGGCAGATGAGTTTTCTCTGTTTCAGATGAGTCAAGCTCCAGTCCTGGAAGGCAGATGTCCTCCTCCGATGGTGGGCTGCCCTGCCAGTCAGACACAGACAGCTCGGTGGAGGAGAGCGACTTTGATACCATGCCAGACATCGAGAGTGATAAAAACATCGTCCGGACCAAGGTGCCTACCTCTAGCCAGCCCTTTGAGAGGGCAGAAAGTTTAGCCGTAAAATAAACTTCAGCAATGCCTCAGTTTCCTTTTTTTTTTCCTTTAGAGGAAGTTAGATTTCCTGAAGTTAGATTTATCTTTAAATAAAACATAACTGTACACTAAAAGCAATACTCTGTGAATTAGCACTTTTTTCTCAAGGAAGAAAGTGAGCATATTAAAAAGAAGGAAGAGTCCATTAAAACATTCTCAAGGTCTGGAGTGGCTGCCTGTGGGCAATGGGGATGAAAGAGTCCAACCCCATGGAAGAAAAGATTGATTTGAGGAGTATACCCAGAAAGAGCTCCCTGGTTCTGTACATATCATAAAATGAGTCATAAAGTTCATTTCTTCTTGGCATACATTATTATATTGTCTACTATCCAGTAAAAACTATGAAGGCGATTTGCACAATTTCAACCCTGTGTAATTTAAGAACCACACAGTGGACATCTCTGAAATCTGGGAAACCAATTCTTGAGATATAAGAAATAGTCAAAGGCAGGGTGCGGTGGCTGACACCTGTAATCCCAGCACTTGGGAGGCCAAGGCGGGTGGATTGCCTGAGCTCATGAGTTCAAGACCAGCCTGAGCTAGAGTGAGACACCATCTCTGAAAAAAAATAACCAGGCATTGTGACGGGCACCTGTAGTCCCAGCTACTTGTTGAGGCAAGAGAATCACTTGAGCCCAAGAGTTGAAGGTTGAGGCAAGAGAATCACTTGAGCCCAAGAGCTGAAGGTTGTTATGAGCTATGCACTCTACTAAGGTGACAAAGTGAGACTTTGACTCAAAAAAAAAAAAAGTAGTCAAGACTCTCGATAGATTGCCCACATCAGTCAATTCTGACTATTCCATGAGAAATGTTAGGATATTTGTTAAGGTATTATGGGAAATCAAAATTAAAAGAAAATCCTTGAATCATTGTAATATTAATTTAATTTTTTAAATTAAATTTTAATATTTTATCTTTTGAATACTTGTAATAATTTTAATTGAAATTGAAGTTCGTCTTTGTATCTTATACATAAAAAGCCAAGTACAGTTTTGTGTTCTATTTTCATTTGTCATCTCAGATGTTCCTTTACCTGTCAGATCTGTCCAGGAAGGACCGGAGAATTGTCAGCAAAAAATATAAAATTTATTTTTGGTAAGTAGATAAGCAGCAGGATCATGGTTCCCATAAGTAAATGTAAACTTTTCTTTGTAAAAACCACAACCACTTACGTCATGAAATTCTAGTGTCTAATGAGCCACAGGCTTAGGTATTGATACAACCAACCAAAGACACATGAACACAGCCTGCCTTCTAGCCAAGGAGCAGAGCTGCCTAGCAAGGATCCCGGGCTGACTCTTGTCCTTTTTTGACAGCTCCTTGCATGATTTTACTTGGTTATAGATATTTTAGGGAAACAAGGGACAGTGGGGCCACATGGAATTTCCCAGTGGGACCATCAGTTTGCAATTGAGGCATCTAGGAGATCTACATCTCCTTCATGTGATCCATCACCCAGTCCTTGCATGCTGATGTTTAATCTAGCAACATCCCAAAGACATAGGCCCTCATGGGTGATTCGGTCAAACCAGAAGCCTCTCCTATTTACACTGTTTTACAAAATGTTGTATGAAATGAAAGGAGAAAAAAATCCTAATATTTGTTAAGTGTCAACCATTGACCTTCAAATACACCATTTCAGTTAGTATTTTCACTGTTCTTCTCTGCAACTGAACTTATAGTAGCCAAGGGGAGTTTTGCTTCACTTCTTTACCTCCCCTTTAGAGAAAAGATTGTGGGCCAAATGCAAGAGACTGGGAGAGGAAGACTGGAGAATCAGGAACTGCACAATCAGCTTCTAATTAATTTTGCAAGCTAACTATGGACCTATGGGTGGAAAGATTCTTTTAAAAATATTGAGCAAATATTCCATTGTCAATTTGAAAATAACTATTTCTGGTTCTCTCTGCCTGCAAAGGAATATCATCACCATCGCAGTGTTTTATGCCCTGCCCGTGATCCAGCTGGTCATCACCTACCAAACAGTAAGTGCTGTCCCACCCCAAAGTCCAGCTTTCATCCCTCAGGGAAAGTCTTCACAGTGACTTGCAGAGAAATCACAACTGGGGATCAGTTCAAGAATGAACTTCCCACTTGAGTTCCAATTGAACTTCACCATGGCTCCATCTTCAACTGACCTTTCAATCTAGTTCCCAGTTTTTTAATCACAAAGGGATCTGGGACCTCTTCTATTACCTTGTCCACCAGTCTGAAATTATTAGCTTGTACTCACTCAGTCGTAGTGTGTAGTGTCTATCAATCACATCTGTTATTTACAAGTTGGAGCTTTCTGATCATCTTGGGGTAATGAGTAGAAGAAAGAAAGTTCCAGACCAAAACAAAGAAATCTGATGTCTAATTGAGCCTGTGCTTTTTCATTGAGGGTGAATATTTTTTGTAAAATTAAAAACAGTTTCATGAAACTAGTGAAAAATTAAAGTAAAAAGAAAATACAAAATAACGAAAAATGTTAAAATACTATAAACAAAAGACATACTGAAACAGCTTGACAATCCTCACTGCTCTTTCATAGAACTCTAGCATCTGGGTCCACCTACGTGACCTTCTCTAGAATTTATTACACAAGAGAAAGACCATTTAGAAAAGCAGAGCTGAAAGTGTTTCTAATGCAGGAGCTCTCAGCCTTTGCTGTGCTTTAAAATCACCTCGGAAACTTTTAAAAAATCCCAGTGTCCAGGTTGTCCCACAATCCCAGTGTCCCACACCAATTAGACAAAGTCTCAGAGAGTGAAACCAGGCATTTGTATTGTTTAAATCCCCGGTGATTCCAATGTACAGCCAACTTCGAGAACTCATGGCCTGATGATATTTAGTCAATCCCATACTTACTATGTAATGAGCACAAGGACTTCATGAGATTTGAGAACCACTGTTTATAATCTAAATAGTCTCTGCATACTTTGGGGTCCTGTCAAAAGATGCAGCTGTGCTGTGATTTGGGAAGTTTCTTGATCAAGATGGTGACAAATCCTGAACATCCATCTCCTCATGTCAACCTGCCTGACATAATCATTTCTACCTAGAGGATGGGACAGCTCCATATCCCCCAGCATTAGTCTAGAAAGTGGGACATAGTACAATAGTCCTAAAAGGTCGGTCCCAACGTTAGCATCCCTTCAGAGTCTTTTTATCATGACCACAAAGGAAACACATTAGTCGAACTCTACCTGGAGGCTGCACGAGGCAGCACGTGAAATATTTCCATTCAACGCAAGATGGTAACTTTAAAGGAAACAAACATGCCTGTGCTGTGTCATGGAGGCAGATAATGATCCATCCCTGCTAAGAAGGAGCATTGGTTACTTTGCAAACCCATGATTGAGCATCCCTGGGAGAGGCCCTGCCTATTCTTTCTGATTTCAGGCTCAGAGGACTGTGAAAAAAACATATTTCCTCTTTTCACTCTTAATTTTACAGGTGGTAAATGTCACTGGCAACCAGGACATCTGTTACTACAACTTCCTCTGTGCACACCCATTGGGCGTCCTGAGGTAAACCCATGAGGCATTTAAAGATGCCTTTCTGTCTAATGTTGTCATTTCAGTTTTTCTAAATACTAAAAATAATTGTGGAAACTTATGCCAACCAAGGGTAAAGGAGGTACTAACCAAGAAGTTGAGATGAGGAATGCCTCTCTCATTCCTGTCTGAGGGCCTCAGGAAATATTCCTAAGGAGAACTTCTGAGACGAGGGTAATGATGTTTTCGAAAATGTCAAGCACCTAGCTGTGATGGCATTTGTTCACAGGCATGAGCTGGCAGCCTACTGTCTCATTCAAGCCATTAAACAATCTCAAGAGCCAGACACTGTTACCCCTGGTTTTAGATGAAGACAGGTAAGGATTTGCTAAAGGTCCCTCAGCTACTAGTGATGTTAGGACTGGACCTACGCCTACAGCCTCTAAGACCAAGCTTCAGCCACTACATTTCGGCAAAGTAGAAAGAGCACTGACCTGGCGGGGAAGATGGCTTGTTGCTCCAGAGCTGAACCAGCCTCTGTTTCCTGGAAGAAAGCTGCTAGTTGTGATTGGCTTACATTTATCCTAAAATTCACCGAGAGTTGAATATTGACTCTTAACAGGGGTCCGCCTATGAGAATTCACTCTCATCATGTAGCTGAAACACTTGCCCATCTTTGGAGCAGTTCTCTGTCCATGCCAGTGCCACTGCAACAAGAGAGGATTGGGCAGGGGGTAGGGAAGCTGAGAGAGCATCCCTGAGACACAGGCTAAGTAAACATAAAATCATAAAAGTACATCATAAAATGAAGTAGTTAGAATAAAGAGGATTTCTAATGATTTTCTGACCCTGAAACCTTTAGTGGTAGAAAATGCTGAGTTCACTTGCCTCTTCGTGCATTCATTCATGTTCTGAATCCCTGTGGTTGCCTTGCCTCCCTCATGGATTCTCACTCATCCCTGCAGCGCCTTCAATAACATTCTCAGTAACCTGGGCCATGTGCTCCTGGGCTTCCTCTTCCTGCTGATAGTCTTGCGCCGGGACATCCTCCATCGAAGAGCCCTGGAAGCCAAGGACATCTTTGCTATGGTGAGGAGAGTGTGGCCAAATCAGACGAGAGAACTAGGAAGGGTTGTGGTTCCAAAAGGGATTTGCAAAGGGGAGGGACATCTGGCTTGATGGTGTGATAATATATTAACATTATGTGTAATGAACCATATGGGACCAAAAGCACGAGCGTGCAGATTAGTGGCATAGTGGATAATTCACCAGTTAGTGTCTTTCTATCGACCACCCTTTCTCCTTTTTCAGGAGTACGGAATTCCCAAACACTTTGGTCTCTTCTATGCTATGGGCATCGCATTGATGATGGAAGGGGTTCTCAGTGCCTGTTACCACGTCTGCCCTAATTACTCCAACTTCCAGTTTGGTAATTAGAACTTATGTCTACTACGCTTATTTGAGTTATGTGAGTCTTATTCTGGTCCCTCCCCCAAATGCTAAAGTCATATTTGCAAGAATTAAATGGCATTTTATGCAAGCTGAAATGATCTAAGAATCCCTCACCATAACATTGTTTCTACCATGTTGTACCACTGTTTCTCTCTGACCAACAATGAAAGATGATGTCATGGCTTGATTTGAAAACAATGGGCTAAATGTTAGGCAACAAAACAGACAGAATCCACCATCAGACTTCTAGAAAGTTCCCTTGGTATACCTAGTCCCAATGTGGCAGTTAGACTGGTTTGTGATGAAAGTAACAGAAAACCCAATTCAGATTGCATTGAATAATAAGGACATTTATCAGCTCACTGTCCAAAGTTCGGGAAATAGAAAGGGCTCATGGATGATCTCTCTCGTGGCTCTGGCCCCATTTCTCCATGAACCTGTTGGTTGTACCCAGCCTGTAGCTTAGTTTTATCCTCAGGCTATCCTTCCTCATAGTAGCAAATATAGCTACAGAAAGTCCTGGCTGTATAGTTCCACCCCACAAAGGCAGCAAGCTGGCTTCCCAAGAATCTTCATTTAAGGGCAAGGAAGCTTCTTTTTAAGAAACTCCCAGATAATGTCCTACACATCTCAGTAGCTTCAACAGTCTTGAGCCTGTTATTCTTGAATCATTCCTTAAGTTCTGGTTAGCTTGGGCCTGAGGTGCTACATCAATCAGTAAGAGAGGAGGTATTACCCTTAGGCCAATCAGACCCTCCCTCCTCCTTGGCGGAGCCAAGGGTGGGACTTGCTTACATGAAGCAAAGGGAATGAGGATCAGTGCAGTTCTGAACTGAAAAGGAGGTAGAAATTGAATTAGTATTGAGATGCTATTAAGATTGGAGAAGGGAAGAGCTGATGGTGGTAAGCAAGTAACAATGTCCTCCTCACTCAAGGATAAGGATTTTTAGGACAGTCATTTTATATTTGTCCTCTGACCTCTAGCAGTCAGAGCGCCATAGAACTTCTCTGCCATGTTTAATTTTTTCAATTAGAAAACATTTTTCATAGAGAAAACTATAGATAACACTATCATCCACTGTGCACAATGAATAAATGTCAACATTTTAAATTACTTGCCTTAGATCTACTTTTTAAGAAAAAAAAAATTATGATGAAGTTAAGGTCCTGTTTTGAAGCACTTCCCAACCTTAATGTTCTCCAACTCTTGCCAGAGGCAACAAGTATGATTAATTTGGTATTTATCCTTCTAGTTTCTTCTTAAAAATTTGTTAAATCTGTAGCAAACTGACTTTAATTGATCACAATATCTTCTACAACCTTTTTTCTTTTTTTCATTTAACAATAAGTTTTCAAGATTTATCAATATTGAATCAAGGACATTATTGAGAAGCCAGAACAGTGCTTTAAAAAAAATTGTGAATCGGGCAGCCCCTGTGGCTCAGTGAGTAGGGCACTGGCCCCATATACCAAGGGTGGTGGGTTCAAACTCGGCCCCAGCCAAACTGCAACAAAAAAATAGCCAGGCGTTGTGGTGAGCACTTATAGTCCCAGTTACACGGGAGGCTGAGACAAGAGAATCGCCTAAGTCCAGGAGCAGGAGGTTTCTGTGAGCTGTGAAGCCACGGCACTCTACCAAAGGTGACAAAGTGAGACACTGTCTCTGAAAAAAAAAAATTATGAATCAGGCCAGGCCCAGTGGCTCATGCCTATAATCTTAACACTCTCAGAAGCCACGGCAGAAGGATCTCTTGAGCTCTGGAGTTGGGGACCACCCTGAGCAAGATCAAGATCCCCATTTCTACTAAAAATAGAAAAACTAGGCTCAGCACTTGTGCCTCAGTGGGCTAAGGCACCAGACATGTACACCTGAGCTGGTGGATTCGAATCCAGCCCGGGCCCACCAAACAACAATGACGGCTACAACCAAAAAATGGCCAGGCATTGTGGCAGGCACCTGTAGTCCCAGCTACTTGGGAGGTGGAGGCAAGAGACTCGCTTGAGCCCAGGAATTGGAAGTTGCTGTGAGCTGTGATGCCATAACACTCTATCCAGGGTGACGGCTTGAGGCTCTGTCTCAAAAAAAAAAAAAATAGAAAAACTAGCTAGGTATTGTGGCTGCACCTATAGTCCCAGCTACTGGGGAGGCTGAGGCAAGAGAATCTTTTGAGCCCAAGAGTTTGAGGTTACTGTGAGCTATGGTGATACCGTGGTACCCTAGTCAGGGTGACAGAGTGAGACTCTGTCTCATTAAAAAGGAAAAAAGAAAGAATCAATGACAAGTAGTTCATTCATTTTTAAATATTATCATATTCCATAATAAAAATAGGCCAAATGTATCAATTCTGCCATTCAACAACATTCACTTGCTGCTAGAAAAAATCTGGACGGCATGTTATTACAGCCAAGGCCACAGTGAACACCCTTGCACTCGTCTCTGTGCACATTAGAGGGGCTCTCTAGAAGGAGAATTCTAAGTCACCTTGTTTGGACAGCTTCCACTTTACAAAATAATTAACAAATTTCTCTCCAGAGCATTAATTCACTCTCATTGTGAGAGTTCTAATTTCCCCACATACTCACTAACATTTGTTATTGCCAGACATTTAAATATTTTGTTAAATTGTTAGTAAGAGAAGGCATTGCTGCCTTAATCTGCATTTTCATCTAAACTACATTTCATTTCTAGCTATTTTCTACCACCAGGCTTTAAAGCTATATATGTGCCGGGATCAATGTCGTTATATTATTTCAGGATGTCGAGAATGACTTCTGTGCACATGTAAGACTCGTTTTATTGTCACACTGCCAAAGCTCAATGAGGAACTCTTTTGTTATTGTTATTGAACACCAGTCGGTAAAATGCAAATACCCCAGAGAGTGAGGAGAGTCAGTTATTTTATCATGTCAAATACTTGTCTTCTGTGAAAGAGGAGTTATTCTTTGCATTAGATGCTCTTCTTCTGTGAGTTCAGAATAGCCTTGGAGGTGTGTAGAAGCAGAGCGTGAGGGTTCTGCGGAGACAATGTGTCTAGAGAGGCCAACATGTTGGAGGTCTCCACGCAGTCTGAGGGCAGCAAATACTAGTCCATGGACTCAAGGAAAGGGCTATTCAGAGGCTGAAGAAAAGTCTCGAAAGTATTGTCTGTCTGTCACTTACGGAATCCTCTGCGTCCTCAGACACCTCCTTCATGTACATGATCGCGGGCCTCTGCATGCTGAAGCTCTATCAGACCCGCCACCCCGACATCAATGCCAGCGCCTACTCTGCCTACGCCTCCTTTGCTGTGGTCATCATGCTCACCGTCCTCGGAGTGGTGCGTCCCTCTCCACCTGCCTGCAGTCTGCCTCTCAAAAGTATCCCCTTGGGATGCCTGTTGCTGTTCCTTTGTTTGTTTGTTTGTTTGTTGGACCTCAGGTGAACAGGTTTGGATTAACCATAATCCTCCATTCGTGAAGCATTCTCATCCTTAACCCATTCACGGCACACTTACTTCGTTATTCAGTTGGTTATTATTTTTTAATTTTTATTTATTTATTTTATTGTTGGGAATTCATTGAGGGTACAAGAAACCAGGTTACACTGATTGCCTTTGTTAGGTAAAGTCCCTCTTACAATTGTGTCTTGCTCCCAAAAGGAGTGTCACATACCAAGACCACACCCCCCTCCCTCCTTCCCTCTCTCTGTTCTTCCTTCCCCCTATCTCTCTTCAGTTGGTTATTTTTTTTTTTTTGTAGAGACAGAGTCTCACTCTATTGCCCTCAGCAGAGTGCTGTGGCGTCACACAGCTCACAGCAACCTCCAACTCCTGGGCTTAGGCGATTCTCTTGCCTCAGCCTCCCCAGTAGATGGGACTACAGGCACCCGCCACAATGCCCAGCTATTTTTTGTTGCAGTTTGGCTGGGGCCGGGTTCGAACCCACCACCCTCAGTATATGGGGCCGGCGCCCTACAGACTGAGCCAGAGCACCACCCCAGTTGGTTGTTTTTAATAATATATTGGGCACCTTGTCAAAGGGCCTCTGAATAGTTTTGATATAAAGTTGGGGCCTGACTCATGAGAAATTGGAATATAGACCCTGATTGGAGAGACTGACTTGAGAGAACAGAAACCACTTTCCTAATGTGCTTGGGCCACTAGCGTTGGCTGTCTTTAGTCATTTGAAATGCCTCAGCCTCAAATGGAGACCTACTGCCCCTTCACTGTTGTTACTCAACTCTCTCTCCTATTTCTTCCCTTTGCCATTTCCACTTGCTAGTTAGCCATTCTTTTTCCTGCTCACCATGCAGGTAGATCTCTGTAAGTTCCATCCAAGAATGGGGAAAAACAGAAGGCACTCACAGCTCAGTTTTTGACTCCTTGCGTGAGAGAACAATTTGAGTGAGTTCTCTCACTAAAAGGTAACTCCCATCTTTACTCCTAGGTATTTGGAAAAAATGACGTGTGGTTCTGGATCATCTTCTCTGCAATCCACATTCTGGCCTCTCTGGCCCTCAGCACCCAGATCTACTACATGGGTCGTTTCAAGATAGGTGAGTCACCTGTCATCCTATACCTAACATGTGGATTAACACACTGAAAAAGGAGGCCTTGCCGTGACCATCCTAAGTGAAAGTGTTACTGGTCACCATGAACATTTGCTCTAAATTCTGATTCTGTGCTGTGTTTAATAGCATATATTCTCTCTAAGAGCTTTCTCTTCCTTACTGGATTGCAATAAGCTATTATCACTAATTCTATGTTTAGCTGAGAAACTAATCTTGCCATACCTCCCAGCTGAAGTATACTTCCTAGCAGCAAACACTTTACAATCTACCATTTTGAAAGTGCATTTGGAGAATGGTATGATCATCATAACACTAATTCCACCTAGAGAAACGTTTTCAGTTTGCAGTATTTAAAAGGAACATTTCTCTAATCATGCTAAATGATTGTCAAGAGTGAACTATGTATTTTCAGATTCTAGGGCTGGAACTTTTTGAGGCCAACTTGCCCATCTTAAAGGTAGGACACCTGCTGAACGTGATCCAACAATGTGAACATCTCAGGGAACGCTGAGTGTTCCACAGAAATCAGCTTGTGGGCCTGGCGTGGTGGGCCCTGCACTCTGGAATACCAAGGCAGGAACATCACTTGAGGCCAGGAGTTCATGACCAGTCTGAGCAAGAGCAAGACCCCACCCCCATCTGTACTAAAAATAGAAAACATCAGCTGAGTGTGGTGGGGTGCACCTGTAGTCCCAGCTACTCAGGATGCTGAAGCAGGAGGATCAATTGAGCCCAGGAATTTGAGGTTGCTGTGAGCTTTGATGACTGTGCCCAAGTGACAGAATAAGACCCTATATCAAAAGAAACAAAGAAAAAAAGGAAGGAAGGAAGGAGCTTGTGACCTCTTGGTCAGTTATAATACAAGGGAGCAGATTCAAGTTGTTTTAGAGCATTTACATTTATCAAATTTTTTAAGTTCCAGGAAGTCAGACTTAAATATTCTTTTGTATACTTTAATACAAATTACCATGTGTAAACACAGACCCACCTGTAATATTTGCAGAGCCCAGAACAAGAGAGCAAATAAAATCCTGCATCCCATATGTATAAGAATTTCAAAGTTATGAAGCAGATTAAAAAGCTATTAACTTTTTTCAAGAAGAAATAAGGAAAGGACAGAAGGAAGGAAGACTAACAAAAAGGCAAATACACTATAATACGCATTCCTACCACTAGAAGGGTCAAATTTAGAATTCTTGGTCCCTCAAAAAAATACTCTAAAACAACTGAAGGAGAGCTTGTCCCCACCCCCTCCTTTTTTTCCTACCTTTGTTTCTGTCCTGTATCTTAAAGGGTCTCACAGGTGTACAAATGGACATCCTTCCCCAACATCCAATGTCTAGACACATGCCCCCACAAATAGTCACAACTTTTCTTACCTCAGAGGTGCACACCAGTGGTCCATCTCCTCTCAGGAAGACAGGTGATAGGGGAAGGATAGAAATACAGTGCCTACTAGTGTACACAGCTATGATTTAATAAAAAAAAAAAAATAGAGTGCACTGTGGGGCAGGTGGCTCTTGCCCCTAACAGGATAGTGTATATTTCATGGAGATAGGGAAAAGCAGTCCTGGACCGCGTCTGGGGGTGCTGGTGTGGCCTCACATCTTTTTCTCCTCCCAGTACCCCTCCCCTGGGATACCTCTACACCGGTGTCCTTCTCTAATACCAAGTTGAGACAGAATCTTGGGAAAAGCAGCCCACACTTGGCAACTACTTTTTCCTGGTGGCTGCAGAGGGCTCTGGACTACCAATCTACATTGCTTCCCTGTCCCAGGGCTTCCCCAAAGGCTCCATGGATAGAATCCAGGGCACCAGTGAACTGGATGGAGGAAAATGCATTTTTATTTTCACTGACCTCTCACTAAGGCTTAGCTTTCCCCCTGAAATGGAAATGTGGGTAATAGTTTTAGGGGGCTCACAGCAATTGCCATGCTACTTAAGGGGGTCCATGGCTCCCCAGAATGTTAAGGACTGTACAGCAGTGTTTTCAACATTTTTTTTCATTAAAAAAATTTTTTTTAATACAGTAATTTTACAATTCACTTGAAGATGACTTGTGACCAAAGATAACCTAGAATCACAGCCGTTGTACAATCACACACACTGATCATGTAATAAATCAGACTTCGTTCATCACCAGCATTTATAAAACCAAACCTAGGAAAATAACTAGGTCTGGGGACACATGCATAGTTTTTATATAGCGAATGTTTAGCCTGTGCTGATTATTATAAAATCAGAACAGTGAGAATATTCGCAGTGTTTTCAACCTTTTTTATCTCACAGCACACTTAGACCTATAGTTGTACTTCTGTGCACACTTAACTTACGTTTATCAAAAAAGAGTAAAAAAAAAAAAAAAAAGAATATACTTACTGTGCTTCGAACTTCTTTTGAAAATAATTTCACTTGTCTTTAAAAATTTTCGTGACACACCTAAGATCCTCTCGTGGCACACCAGTGTGGCACATAGGGTGACAATCTCTGCTATAGAGCATTTGCAAGGGACAGGAGGCTGGGAAAAGAAAGAGCTTCCTAAGCACCAGGTTAGGGGGCCGGTAGGGTGCCAGCCCAGGGAGAGTGGCACCCACAAGCAGTTGGAGGGTGCTCTAAGAAGGGGACCCCACTCCTGCAGACGCGCCCCCCAGGCAGGCCATCAGGTAAAGGAGAGGATGGTGTTCCAGTGGCAGAAATGGGAACGGGGTGTGGCCTCTCAGTTGTGTTGAATTGATGGCAAGGCGACTTTGGAACAGGTCCCCCAGGAGCAAGGGGCACCTCCCTGTGAGACTGGCCCAGCAGGCAAGACAGAGAGTCAGGGGACAAAGGAACAGGTGGACAGGGAAGAGGTGGGCCTCCTCTGTGGCCAAGCTTGAAGGGAAATGCCTGAGGGTACTACTGTGAGACCCCCAGGCCACAGTCCCTATACATGCTGTGTCTTTATTTATTTATTTGGACAGAGTCTCTCTCAGTTGCCCTGGGGTTGATTGCTGTGATGTCAAAGTTCACAGCAATCTCAAACTCCAGGGCTCAAGCAATTCTCTTGCCTCTCAGCCTCCCGAGTAGCTGGGACTACAGGTGCCTAACACAATACCTGGCTATTTTTTTAGAGATAGTGTGGGGGTCGGAATTGGGGGAGTCTTGCTCTTGCTCGGGCTGGTCTTGAACTCCTGAGCTCGGGCAATCTACCTGCCTCAGCCTCCCAGAGTGCTGGGTTTATAGGTGTGAGCCACCGCACGGCCTGCACTGTGTCTTTAGATGCCAAATGGACGTGTCTGCCAGACTACAGCTGCCCCTTTAGGACCCTGGGCAGCCACTCTGCAGTGTCATCAGGGCTTGGCGAGGACAGTAGAAGCAGCTGCACCCTCTGAGAGGTTGTCCCACCAACCCCAGCCCGTGAGTCTCACGCTATGCCCGTGGACACCAGTCCAGGGGAGAGTAGCTGTGTGTCGAAAGGACTCCACAGGGCCTTGGCAGGGACTAGGTCCCCGCCCTGCAGAACCAAGGCTCCTAGGGGATGGAGGACAGCTGGTGGCGTCCTGGCCAGCCACCCTCCTGGCTTGTGTGCCAGGCTCAGCTCTAGGGAGGTGCTCACTCCTGCCTCCACACACGGCTGTCTCATGCGGGCTGGCAGTTGCCCTGGTGAACTCTTGAAGCACCGTCTGGCATTCCTAAGCCCAAGAAGACTGTGATGAGCTCCACAGAGAAAATACATGTGAGATGAACATTCAAATAGGAGTTTTGGTGCCGTTGGCCTTGAGGTCAATGTCGGAGATAACAAAGTGCCTTTAAACAGAAACACACTTACAATAGCATTGCACATGGGTCAGTGAATGCAATGTTGCAAGCAGAGGCTAGCAGAGCAATGCTTCAGTACTTAGTGGCTAAAAGGTTTGGGGCAAGGCAGTTCCAAGCAACAGTCCTAACTAGGAGCCACAACTCAGGTAAAGAACATCCTTCCTAGAGCACCAGGATATGGATGAGAGGTGACACCCTCCCAACCCCCCACAGGGATGATCTACTTTTTTCCATACACAGCCCTGGGGTCTGCTGTGGACACCCCTGCCAGGTCCCAGGTCAGGTCCTGAGCCGTGCGTACGTAGCCCTCTGCACAGCCACAGGCTCCAGAAGCTTTGGCTGCCGAGGGTCTGTGCCCCAGCACACCAGTCACCAGCCTCCAGCAGGGAGGAGCATCTCCTCAGACAGCTAGAAGACAATCTCGTGTTGGCACAAGCAGGACACACACTCCCTTTAAGAGGGATCACTCTCTGGGCAAGGTGGCTCACGCCTGTTATCTCAGCCCCTGGAGTCCTGGGCGGGAGGATGGCTTGAGGTCGAGAGGCAGAGACCAGCCTGAGCAAGAGTGAGATCCTGTCTCTGCTAAAAATAGAAAAAAATCATCTGGGCACAGTGGGGCACACCTGTAGTCCTACCTACTCAGGAGGCTGAGGCAGGAGGATCGCTTGAGGCCAGAAGTGTGAGACCCCCCTCTCTCTTTTTTTTTTTAAAGGACAGTCTCACTTTGTCGCCCTCAGTAGAGTGTTGTGGCATCACAGCTCACAGCAACCTCCAACTCCTGGGCTTAGGTGATTCTCTTGCTTCAGTCTCCTGAATAGCTGGGACTACAGGCACCCGCCATAACACTAGGCTATTTTTTTATTGCAGTTTGGCTGGGGAGCCGGGTTTGAACTTACTACCCTCCATATATGGGGCCAGGACCCTACCCACTGAGCCACAGGCACTGCTGAGACCCCCCATCTCTTGAAAGGATGCCTGACAACCATAACTACTGAAAACAAAGGTAAGTTCTTCTGTGAAAAATATTAATCCACAGTGGTTCACACATGTAACCCTGACACTCTGGGAGGCCAAGGCAGGAGGGTCACTTGAGGTCAGGAGTTTGAGACCTGTCTGAGAAAGAGCAAGACCCCATCGCTACTAGAAATAGAAAAATTGGCTCGGCGCCTATGGCTCAATGGGCTAAGGCGCCAGCCACATACACCTGAGCTGGCGGGTTCGAATCCAGCCCAGGCCTCCCAAACAACAATGACGCTACAACCAAAAAATGGCCGGGCGTTGTGGCGGGCGCCTATGGTCCCAGCTACTTGGGAGGCGGAGGCAAGAGACTCGCTTGAGCCCAGGAATTGGAGGTTGCTGTGAGCTGTGATGCCACGGCACTCTATCCAGGGTGACAGCTTGAGGCTCTGTCTCAAAAAAAAAAAAA
>CAUYON010021674.1:0-13489 GCA_963573935.1 Arctocebus calabarensis | reverse complement strand
TCCACCAAACAACAAAGATAGCTGCAACCAAATAATGGCTGGGCGTTGTGGTGGGCGCCTGTAATCCCAGCTACTTGGGAGGCGGAGGCAAGAGACTCACTTGAGCCCAGGAATTGGAGGTTGCTGTGAGCTGTGATGTCATAGAATAAAATAAAAATGGTCATTGTAACAATTAATAGTGCAAATGTATTAACACAGTGCCTGCTCCCTGATGAGTATTCAGTTTTGAATCACATTTGGTAATATAATATAGCAGCAATATAATATAGCAGAAAAGGCTCTAGATCAGACAGACCTGAATTTGAATTCCATATCTGTGACTTATACTCTGTGTCTTTGGACAAGTTAGGGAAAGAGCCTGGCGTAGTACCTGAGACCTGAGCAGGCTTTCTGTGAACGATCAGGACTTCCATTCCATTGATAAGGAGAGACTGGGCATAGATTACTCCATACTGGAATAATCAGGAATCTGTTCAATTTGGCCTTTGAGGTGGAATGCTAAGCTTTTTTCTAAAAGTGGTAGTAGAACCAGTCATCATTAGGATTGTAGTCAAACGAATCACAAAGCAACTTATTTCAACACTTAAAGAAACAAGTGAAAAAAAGAACTTTTTGACTGATTCTGCTGAAGATTTAGCAATTAGCAGTTGAAAACCCCAAACTTTAACATTTGCCCTTTACAATCATCCATCTTTGAGGAGCAAGGATTAGAGGATTTGGCCTTGCTAAAAGTGAAGAGGTTCCAAAGAATCAAATCTTATTGCTTTATTTTCATAAGCCACACTGTTATATTTGTTTGCTTGGCATGTGTGTTTCCTAGGCCCTGAGGAAAACATGCATTTTTATAAAAGGTGGCATAAACACAAAAAAGTTTATAAAAATGTATTTGTTAGGGGGGGAAAAAAACACATTGAGATATCACTTAACCCCACTGAGAATGGCTTTTATCAAAAAATCCTAAACAGTTTGATGAAAATATTTCAGATTGTATACGAAGCCAGCACATTGTACCCCATGATTGCATTAATGTACACAGCTATGATTTAATAAAAAAAGAAAAAAAAAAGTCCTAAACTATAGATCACAGGCGTGGATGTGGAGAGTGGGGAGCACTTACACCTGTTACTGGGACTTCAATCTGTACTTTATCGAAGTACAACTCCTAATCGCAAAGATGTAGAATCAGCCCAACTGCCCATCAACTGGTGAGTGAATTAATAAAATGTGGTATATGTGTGCTGTGGAATTCTACTGAACCATGAACAAATGAATTAATACCTTTTGAATCAACCTGAATGGAACTGGAGATTCCAACATGCAGATTCATAACATGCAAAAATTGTCTCCCATTTTGAGGGCTGTTTGTTTGCTCTGTTAGTGCTACTGTTAGCTGTGCAAAAGCTTTTCAGCTTGGTCAAGTCCCAGTTATTTATTTTTGGTGTTGCTGCAATTGCTAGGGGGGGGTCTTCCTCATAAATTTTTTTCCCAGGCCAGTATCTTCAAATGTTTTCCCCACACTCTCTTCTAGAATTTCTATTGTTTTGTGTTGCAAATTTAAATCTTTTGTCCACTGGGAATCAATTTTTTGTCAATGGTGAGAGGCATGGGTCCAGTTTCAGTCTTCTGCATATGGATAACCAGTTTTCCCAACACCATTTGTAAAATAAGGATTCTTTTCCCCATTGCATGTTTTTGTTAGGCTTATCAAATATTAAATGATGATATGTGGCTGGGTTCATCTCTAGATTCTCTCTCCTTCTCCATAGATCTGTGTCTCTATTTTTGTGCCAGTACCATGCTGTTTTGGTCACTATAGCCTTGTAATATAACCTGAAGTTTGGCAATGTGATGCCTCCAGAATTGTTACTTTATTTCTGAGAACTGTATTTGCTGTTTGGGATTTTTTTCCAATTCCATATGAATAGAACTACTGTTTTTTCAAGATCCTTAAAGTATAACATTGGTGCCTTGATGGAGATTGCATTAAATCTATAGATTGCTTTGGGTAGTATGAACATTTTAATGAGGTTGATTCTTCCTAGCCATGAATATGGTATATTCTTCCATTTGTTGACCTCTTCTGCTATTTCTTTTCTCAAAGTTTCATAGTTCTCTTTATAGAGATCTTTCACGTTTGTCATATATTACCAGGTATTTCATCTTCTTTGGTGCTATCGTGAAAGGAATAGAGTCTTTTATTTTGATCTCAGTTGGACAGATGTTGGCATATTGGAAGGCTACTGATTTGTGGGTATTGATTTCGTAACCTGAGACACTGCTATATTCCTTGATCACTTCTAAGAGCTTTGTAATTGTGTCCCTGGGATTTTCCAGGTATAAGATTATGTCATCAGTGAAGAGGGAGAGTTTGACCTCCTCTGTCCCTATTTGGATTCCTTTGATCTCCTTCTATTATCTGATTGCAATGGCTAGGACTTCCAACACTATGTTAAATAGCAGTGGAGACACTGGGCATCCTTGTCTGGTTCCAGATTTGAGTGGGAACGCTTCCAGTTTTACTCCATTCAATATGACATTGGCTGCGGGTTTGCTGTAGATAGCCTCTATCAGCTTAAGGAATGTTCCTTCTAAGCCTGTTTTCTTGAATGTTTTTATCATGAAAGGATGCTGGATATTGTCAAGAGCCTTTTCTGCATCAATTGAAAGAATCATATGGTCTTTGTTTTTTATTTTATTTGTGCGTTGTATTATATTTATAGATCTGCATATATTGAACCAACCTTGTGTCTCTGGATAAAACCCACTTGATCATGGTATATAACCTTTTTAATGTGTTGGTGTATTCTATTTGCTAATATCTTATTGAATATTTTTGCATCAATATTCATTAAGGATATTGGTCTATAGTTTTCTTTTTTTGGTTGGGTCCTTTGCTGGTTTTGGGATCAGGGTGATATTTGCTTCATAGAATGAGTTGGGGAGGATTCCTTCTTTCTTTATATTTTGAAAAAGTTTATGCCTTATAGGAACTAGTTCCTTTGTAAAGGTTTGATAGAATTCTGGTATGAAACAATCTGGCCCAGGGCTTTTCTTTTCTGGGAGATTTTATATAATTGATATAATTTCAGTACTTGATATTGGTCTATTCAAGATTTTTAAGTCTTTCTGGCTGAGTTTTGGAAGGATTTGTGCTTCCAGATATTGGTCCATCTCCTCCACATCTTCATATTTCTGGGAATAGAGTTTTTGGTAGTTATCATTGAGTATTTTTTTTAATTTCTGTGGTATCTGCTGTTATTTCTCCTTTATCATTTCTGGCTGACATTAGACATTTTACTTTTCTGTTTCTGGTTCAGCTAGCCAAAGGTTTATCAATTTTATTAATCTTTTCAAAGAACCAACTTTTTGTTTCAGTGAGCTTCTGAATAATTGTTTTGTTTTCGATTTCATTCAGTTCTGTTCTAATTTTGGCTATTTCTTTTCTTTTGCTGGATTTGGGATTAGATTGTTCTTCCTTTTCCAGTTGCTTGAGATGGCCCATTAGGTTGCTGCCATGCTCTCTTTCTTTTTTCTTGATGAAGGCATCTAATGCTATAAATTTCACTCTAAGGACTGCTTTTGCAGTATCCCACAGGTTTTGATAGTTTGTGTCTTCATTAATGTTTTGTTCCAGAAATCTAACGATCTCTGTCTTGATTTCATCTATGACCCAGCTATCATTGAGCAGAAGGTTTTTTAGTTTCTATGATTTTATTTGAGTATGACGATTTCTGTTGCTGTTGAGTTCAAGTTTTAGTCCATGATGGTCTGAGAAGATATGGGGGTAATTTCTATTCTTTTGAATTTGTTGAGGTTGGCCTTGTGGCCTAAGATATGGTCAATTTTGGAAGATGATCCGTGGGCTGATGAGAAGAATGTGTATTCAGTTTTGTTAGGATGAAGTGTTCTGTAAATGTTTGTTAAATCCATTTGTTCTAGGGTCCATTATTTATTTGTTTAGTTTCTGCTTGGAGGATCTGTCCAGTACTGCTGATGGTATATTAAAATCTCCAACTATTATAGTGTGGGAAGATATCATATCATTCAGATCAGTTAGGGTTTGTTTTATATATCAAGGAGCATTCTGATAGGGTGCATAGATGTTAACTATTGAGGTCTCTTCATATTGTGTATTTCCCTTGATCAGTATGAAGTGCCCATCTTTGTCTTTCATTATTTTTGTTGGTTTGAATTCCATTTCATCCAAATACAAGATTGCAACCCCAGCTTTTTTCTGCTTTCCATTTGCCTGGAATACCATTGCCCATCCCTTCACCCTGGGTCTTGTTTTATCTTTTGAGGTAAGTTGAGTTTCTTGTAGGCAATGGATATCTGGCCTGAGTTTTTGTATCCAGTCGGCCAGCCTATGCCTCTTTATAGGAGAGTTCAAACCATTCGCATTAATTGAGAGAACTGATAGATGTGGCAGAGTTTTGGTCATCTTGTTTTTCAGAAGTTCAGAGCTTAATTTTATGCTTCTCACCATTGTGGAAGCTAGGCTTTGTCTTTTAATTTCTGGGCAGGTTTACTTTGGTGGTGTACCCTCCTGTTGATTGTCATGAAGAATGGGTCTGAATATTTCCTGTAGAGCTGGTCAAGTCATGGCAAATTTCCTCAGCATATGAATGTCAGTTAAGTATTTGATTTCTCCATCATAAATGAAACCCAGTTTAGCAGGATATTGCAGCCTGGGCTGGAAATTATTTTGTTTAAGAATGTTGAAGGTCGATGACCATCTTTTTCTAACTTGAAAGGTTTTGGCTGGAAAGATCTGCAGTCATCCTTATACTTTTCCCCTTGTAAGTAATACTTTCCTTATGCCTGGCTGCTTACAGAAGTTTCTCCTTCATATTATCATAGGCAAAATTAACTACAATGTATCTAGGAGATGCTTTGTTTGGATTGAGTCATGCTGGGGTTCTGAAACTATCTACTGTCTGAATTTCTGTGTCTCTTACAATACTTGGGAAATTCTCCACCATAATGTCTTGGAACAGAAAATTTGTGCCTTTGGGACCATCCTCTTCTCCTTCAGGAATCTCTATAATTCAGATGTTTGATTTCTTGGAAAGATCCTATAACTTTCTCAGGGAATAATCTATTCTTTTTCTCCATTTTTCTGCTGCTTTGAATTCTTGGGATAGTTCAAAAGTCTTGTCTTCTTTATCTGAGATTGTTTCTTCACACTGCTTAACTCTATTTCTGAGGGACACTACTGTATTTTGAAGCTCCTCAAATATGTTTTTAAATTCCTTAAGCTCTGCTATATCTTTCCTCATTATTGATGACTTTGTCTTTGAATTCATTAAGTTCTTTTGTCTTTGAATTCATTAAATTCTTAAGACAAACCCTGAACTAGTTTTTTGGTTCTGTTTCCATCTTTTACTCCAGTCCTATTATCTTGTTTGCCATCCATATTCTAAATTCTGTTTCTGAGATTTCAGCAGTTTCTCTGTGTTTGGGATTCTCTGTTGTACTCTCTTTGACATCCCCAGGAGGCATTGATCTGTACTGATTTTTCATGTTGCCAGAGTTCTTCAGCTGATTCTTCTTCATGAGTATTTTCAGCTTCTTACTCTTTTTCTCTTTAATATGTCAATTATCCTTTCTTTAGTTGAATTGGTAGGTTGTTCTTAATGAGCCCACTCGTCACCATTGCAGTGCCACTTCTGCGCTAAGAGACAAGTGGTGAATCCACAGCCCCAGACAGTGTTTCCAGGGGGCCAAGACTCAATAGTCAGTACTGGCCCAGAGTTCCAATCAAAGTCATTCTGCCAGTGCTGGCTTCACCCTCCAAATCCAGCTCATGAGGCAGCCCTGCTGACAGCACTGGCCCAGAGTTCAGGAGAGATACTTATGCGCTGGGCACCATCCCACCAATTGAGCACTGAAGGGTGCAGCTCTGTAGACAGTGTAGGCCCAGAGCTCAGACATAGTCACTCAGGCACTGGGCACTGCCTGCCCAGTCAAGCTCAGGGGGCTGCCACCCAGCAGGGCGGCAGGGGGCAGGTCTAAAGTTGGTCTAGTCTAATCTTGAAGCTATCAAATGCATTTTATATTTCTTTCTATGAATTTGTCAGCTCCAGAATTTCTTTTTTTTCCTTTTTATTAAATCATAGCTGTGTACATTAGTGCAATCAAGGGGTACAATGTACTGGTTTCACATACAATCTGAAATATTTTCATCAGACTGTTTAACATAGCCTTCATGGCATTTTCCTGGTTATTGTATGAAGACATTTGTATTCTGCATTTAGTAAGTTTCGCCTGTACCCTTCTAAGATGCACCGTAGGTGTGGTCCCACCAATTGCCCTCCCTCCACCCCCACCACCCCCCTCCCCTCCCTTCCCATATTCTTGTACTATAGATGGGTTATAGCCTTCATATGAGACCTTTAAATTAGCTTCATAGTAGGACTGAGTACATTGGATACTTTTCTGTATGGAAGGATTCTTAATGTTCATCTAGTCTAACCTCGTTCTATAGATGAGGAAATCAAGGCTTAGAAGTGCTAAAGTCATTTGGCTGATTTGTGTCACCACCAAGGCGTCCTACAGGGTGTCCTGACGTTCACTCCAGGATGCTGACCAGGAGAGACAACATTTTGTTTTCTTGCCACAAGCTCATGCTTTTCACCTGCAAGTGAACCCAGTGCCGCATTATCAGAAGTCGTTATGAGAAAGAGCCTTGATTACAAATTGCCACTCTTTGTCAGGATCCTTAGATTGTAAATACCCAAAAATACGTTTTTCAGAGGAGTGCTTATTCACGAGGGCACCTCATTCATAGAATGAAGTTGGATTTCATACCCTCCAGAGGGGTTCACCCTGGTCTTGGTCGCGTTCCCTGTGCCGCGCCACTCTGTCTTTATCCCTTCCAGACAGTGTTGCAGCCATTACAATACAATCAACATCCTTTTCTTCTTTCTTGCTGTGTCCGCTGCCCACAGGACAGGAACTGTGGCAGAAGTGGAACGCACTGATGAAACCTCCCTGCCCGGCAGGATGGCACCATGGCAACGGGGCCGGCACACACGTTAGGGCCGCCGGCTGCCTCTCTGTGGCTGCACTGACTTCCGCCCTCTCCAGCACTTCAGTACTCAAGTGCTCAAAAGGAAACGGTCACCTCCCCCCATTTCTGTTTTTCCTTGTTAGGATTAAAGCTTCCTGAGAGATCTGGCCATCTTTGGCTATTATTCTATTCTTCCTCCCTCTGAACTCGGTGGATTTAGAGCCCAAGCTCAGGAGATAGCATGTAGCTGATGAGTCATACGAAGCCCATTAAAAAGCAAAGCTGATTATCGCAGGATAATTTTTATTTGCCCTGTTTTGCAAGAACATGTTTTCTTCTGTGCTCCTGGTGTGCTGCAGTGTGGCTTGGGCTCTGCCACTTGGCAGAGCAGAGGTCCCGTGGCATGGGGGGCTGGGGAGGAGGGGGGTGGCGGATGAGGCTGGTGGTGCTGGAGCGATGAACTCACATTGGTGCTGCTTCTCTGGAGACAGAGCCACTTTGCTCAAACATAGACGTAAATCATCCTTCCAAGACCTGAGAGCATCAGTTATTTTTGTTTATTTTTTCTTGTCTTCCCCATTCTATACTCTATCAGGATTCTCCTCTCAGTGACATTATCTGAGCTGGGATCCTTTTGCTCTATCCTTTAGTGAGATTCATCACTCAGCAAAGGAGAAAACCCAGGTTGCTGCCCTAAGCACATGCACCTCTGTGCTGGGGTGACTGGTCCGGCTTGTGACTGTCACTACTTGGAAAATCCCTTACCTCGTGTTCTTGGATCTCTCTTGCTGCACCTGATAGTCTGGCTCTCTCTTCACTTTAAAAGCCCGTCTTGAACTAATGTACACAGCTATGATTCAATAATAAAAAAAAAATAATAAAATAAAAACCTTTAAAAACAAACAAAAAAAGCCCAAAAAAGCCCGTCTCATCTCTCCCAGGGCCTCTTTATTGGCGATCGTAAAATTCATAGCCTTGTTCTTCTTTCTAACCCTAGTTTTGTTTTCCAAATGCTAATTAAACACAACTTTCTGGATGTCCCTCAGCCACAAGGGATTTTTAATTGGTTGTGTCTCTTGTGGTTGTGTCTCTTACTATTCGACATAGTAGTTGAATGTGCCTGAGTTCAGGGATTTTTAATTGGTTGTGTCTCTTGCGGTTGTGTCTCTTGCAGTTGTGTCTCTTACTATTCAACATAGTAGTTGAATGTGCCTGAGTTCAGCTCTTGGTTCTGCCAATTCTGACCGTGTGACCTTGGGCAAGTTTCTTAACCTTTCTTTGTATCTGAAGATCCGGAACCTTATAGGGTTGTTGTAAAGACTGAATGAGTTAACATATTGAAGGATTTGGCTCAGTGCCTATAGCTCAGCAGCTAGGGCGCCAGCCACATAGACCAGAGCTGGCAGGTTCAAACCTGGCCTGGGCCTGCCAAACAACCATGACAACTGCAACCAAAAAATAGCTGGGTGGCTTGGCGCCTGTAGCACAGTGGTTTGACACCAGCCACATGCACCAAAGCTGGTGGGTTCGTGACCGGCTGGGCCAGCTAAGCAACAATGACAACTGCAACAAGAAAATGCCAGGCGTTGTGGTGGGCACCTGTAGTCCCAGCTACCTGGGAGGCTGAGGCAAGAGAACTACTTAAGCCCAAGAATTTGAGGTTACTGTGAGATGTAATGCCCCAGCACTATACCAAGGCGACATACTAAGACTCTGTCTCAAAAAAACCCCCACAAAAACATGAGTGGTGCCTGTGGCTCAAGGAGTAGGGCGCCGGCCCCATTATTATTTTTGAGGCAGGGTCTCACTATGTTGCCCAGGAGTGTTAAAAAAACTACGTTAGATAATGATTTGGCATTATCTTGTATTACTGAGCACACAAATACCTGTGGCCTGGGTAGCTCACTCTGACCTCTGCCCTAGAGCAGAGATCCTGTTGTGCCCCAACCCGGTGCTGATATGTCGAGATAGTGAACCCCTCTTCCCGCAGGGTGGCTGGGCAGGGTCTGCCCTTCTAGAGCCCTCCTACCTGGTCATGAGCATTTCCTGGGTAGGTGAGACAAATATCACAAAAAAAGATTGGAAAGCAATTTCGTAGAGAAACTCTTGCTGGTGTCTATCAGGAGACATGTAGTACATATATATTTTTAGTAGTATTGTTTTAAGTGAGAGCAAAAACCTTGCAGATATGATATAGTTAAGCAAGTTCTCCTCTTCTGAAAACTCACAGACAGTCAATAGTTAGAGAAAGTTTTTTTTTTTTTTTTTTTTTTTTGTAATTTTTGGCCGGGGCTGGGTTTGAACCTGCCACCTCCATCATATGGGGCTGGCGCCCTACTCCTTTGAACCATAGGCGCCAGCCTAGAGAAAGGTTTTAACATATTACTTATTAGTATCAGTGGTAAACATGGTAAATTTTCAAGGAGAATGAGAGAAGCAAAGGAAGGGTAGGAGGAAAATGATACGACTCCTGGCCTGTGTGTGTTCTCAGTGACAAGTCGTCAGATGATGATGGGTGAGAAGTAAGTTTTGAATCTAAGCAGGTGCCTTATTGCAGGTGGCTGGGGAGAAAATGCTGTGCAGGCAAGGGGACGTGCAGCTGTTTTCCCTGACCTTTCCCTAACGTACCTTCTAGCAGAGGAATAATGTCTGCACATAAAACTTCCCTAGAACGGCAGGGGCTGCCCATCATGTCCCGGGTAATTTAGTTTGGCTGAGAACACCCTGCTGTGGTGTTTGGTCATGTTTGTTCTGAACCAACAGCGTGTTCTGTCTTTTGTGGTTTGTACAGTCCTGGCCTTCTTTTCAGACCTTTCACCGTGGACCATTCTGCTTCTGTGCTGAGGACAGAGAAATGTGGGACACAGGGAACAGGGATGAATTCAAGCCTTTCTCTGTGACGTGGCATTGAGATCCCTAATGCTGAACCTGCCCCAGTCCAATCTCACTACCTTTCCTCTCCAAAAGTCTGATGCCCACTGCAGTTCTCCCCCACTTCAGAGGTCCCGTTTCTGTCGGCAATGCCATTTGGTTTTTCTGGCCTCCTAGGCTTCTCTGGAGTTTCCTTTGCCACTTTCTTTTCCACTGAGTGTGGCAGTGTGTCCTATTTTAAAATTAATGTCTCTCAAATCTCTTCCTTCTCATTCCACCTTCATCTAGGTCAGTGGTTCTCAACCTTCCTAGTGCCGCGACCCTTTAATACAGTTCCTCAAGTTATTGTGACCCCCCCCAACCATAAATTATTTTCGTTGCTACTTCATAACTGTAATTTGGCTACTGTTAGGAATCGTAATGTAAATATCTGATGTGCAGGATGGTCTTAGGCAACCCCGATGAAAGGGTTTTTCGACCCCCAAATGGGTCGCAACTCACAGGTTGAGAACTGCTGATCTAGGCCCTCATTTTCAGGGAGTTAGAGGTGATACAAGGGACAGCTGTCACCATGACTCCACTTACATTTCTCATGGTCAAACTCTGACCCTGGAACCTACAGAGCACAGAATGTTTGTGTTGGGAAGAGACAACTGAGTTCAATCCTCTTATTTCACATTTGAGAAAACCAGGCCTGTAGAGGGCTGGCGCCCCATGCTGGATCCACACAGATGGTGGCAGAGGAATTAGAACTCCGAACAGGTGGCCAACATGTAAGGGATATTTTATAAATGCCTTGAAATTTTGTAATGAATATTTTGGAAGTAAAGGTACACTTTGCTACAATTTCCCATTTTCCCCAGGCATGGTGACTTTAGGGATGACTTTTGGGACACCTTGTAGTTTAACTGGGGCAGGTACAGTGACGCACACCTATAATCCCAGCATTTTGGAAGGCTGAGGCAGGAGAATCACTTGAGGCCATGAGTTTGAGACCAGTCTGGGCAATATAGAAAGGTCCCATCTTTAATAAAAAAAATGACAACCCTCCCCCCAGTTTGTTCAATTGAACTCAAAATATACCCTTGCACCAAATGCTGTCTTTCCTATTCCTCACCATTGAGTTAAATGCTGCCTGGTTTGGAGATGCTCAGCTCAGGTCCTGGCTCTTGCTTGAAGCTTAGTCAGATTGCTCCCCCTGTCTTTTTTTTTTTTTTTTTTTTTTTTGCAGTTTTTGGCCAGGGCCAGGTTTGAACCCACCACCTCCATTATGGGGCCGGCGCCCTCCTTCTTTGAGCTACAGGTGCCATCTGGTCTGCTTGTCTTGCAAAACAACCATCTTACATGCACTCAGTAGTTTATAGGTTTTAACAAACATTTCAATAGATTTAGGGGGCCTAAGTGGGTTTCCACTAGATTTATAAATTGTGTAGTGGTGAAGTCTGGACTTCAGTACACACATCACCCAGACAGTGCACATTGTACCCAACAGGTAATTTCTAATCCCTTCCCCCTTCCCCTTTTTGAATCTCCAGTGTCCACATCCCACTCTGGGCAGTGTCCTTGCATAGCCACAGCTTAGCTTCCTCTTATAAGTAAAAACATGTGGAATTTGTTTTTCTGTTCCTGACTTATTTTACTTAGAATAATTGGCTTCTGGTTCCATCCATGCTGCTGCAAAAATATGATTTCATTCTTTCTTCTGGCTGAGTAGTGCTTTATGGTCTCTATGCATCACATTTTCTTTATCTACTCATTGATTGATGGGCACTTAGGTTGATTCCATATCTTTGCAATTGGGAATTGTGCCGTGACAAATATATTAATGCAGGTGTCTTTTTGATACCATGATTTCTTTTCCTTTGGGTAGATACCCAGTAGTTGGATTGTAGAATCAAACGGTTGATTAACTGAGGTCTTGCCTGAAGTAAGTAAGTAGCAGAGTTCAGGTCTTCTGCCTCCAAGTCCATTTCCATGTTGATATCCCATGCTGGCTGGTCTGCAGGCTGAACCAGACATTTTGCTCCCTGATACTATTGTTTTATTTGTTCTTTGTCATTCATGAGTTCATCTTTCTTCTTCCCCCTGATTACAAGCTTCTTGAGGGCCATGGCTGGTTTGTATGTTTCTTTCATGCCATCCATCATTGCTAACCCAGGACTAGACACATAGTGGGGTGCCAATCAAAACACTGCAGACTTGGATGCAAATAGCTCAATTTACGAAAAAAGTACAGCCATCCTTGAGGAGTTCCAAGACTCCAAGTCATTCCTGAATGAAATCGGCAGGGAACAGAGGGAACCAGAGGAAGGAAGGGGCTGTTAGAGAAAGCCAGATGGTAGACACAATTAGCATTTGGGTGACAGCTGACCACTTATCAGTTCAGCGGTGAGGGGTAGTGGAGAAGCAACACACAAGAAGGCAGGAAATGTGCAATTTTAGTGGAGACGTACTCATGGGTAGGAGTGCGGTACTTAGAGTGGCACATGACTTGTACAAGTTAACAAGGTAAGCAATCATACTTATGGAGACGCACTGATTAAAGGAGACCTTGGGTAGGGTGGGTTTATAAGGACAAGCTTCCAGGGTGAGGGTGGCGAGGGTAGAAATGAATTTGGCCCTGTTCATTACTAGGACTGTGAGAAAGGGAACGTGGGTGGGTGTGGATATTTCCTTTGAAACAACTTTCCCTCCCTTTCCTCTGCTATGGGCAATCAGTAGGGCCTCTGTCCTGAGCCCTTGAGGTCAGAAGAGAAGGGAATGCAAATAATTGTCTGTGTCATCTCCGCACAGAGGTATGTTGTGATGATCACCCTGCTGGATTTTGTGGTACTGTCTCATTTCATATATTCTTTTTTCTTTTTTTTTAAGACAGAGTCTCAAGCTGTCACCCTGGGTAGAGAGCCGTGGTGTCATAGCTAACAGCAACCTCCAATTCTTGAGCTCTTGCTTCTACTTTTTTTTTTTAGCAGAGACAGGGTCTCAATTTTTGCTCAGGCTGGTCTTGAACCACTGAGCTCAAGCTATCCACCCACCTCGGCCTTCCAGAGTGCTAGGATTACAGGCGTGAGCCACCCTGCCCGGCTTTCATTTCATGTATTCCTATGCATTTTCCCCATAAATCAGAGGGATGCATTAGAAATTCCAATACTTTGACAGTTAAATTATGTTTCCAGTTCTGTCTTTTCCCAAGGGGGTCACAGAAATCTGCTGATAGATGTATGCCCAGATTTTGGTTTGGAAAATCTTGCTACATTTTAATATTATATTTGGGATGCTTTTTGAGTTCATAAACATTTTTCACATGAATGAAATGCAAAATTTCTGCTATAATTTATGTGAAAAATGTCTAATTTCCTAACAGTTGAAGCCAACACACTTTCTTTTATGAGCTTTTGTCTCCTATAAAGAACATATGATCAAGAACTTTTAGATTAGAATTTTTTTTTTATTATTTTATTTTTTTTTTTTGAGACAGAGCCTAAAGCTGTCACCCTGGATAGAGTGCTCTGGCATCACAGCTCACTGCAACCTCCAATTCCTGGGCTCAAGCGAGTCTCTTGCCTCGGCCTCCCAAGTAGCTGGGACTACAGGCGCCTGCCACAA
>CAUYON010021673.1:0-12474 GCA_963573935.1 Arctocebus calabarensis | reverse complement strand
AGTAGTGTATTTTTGATACTGCTTCAATTTCCTGGGGAGTCCTCCTCATAATATTAGAAGAAAGTGCAGAGAAAACTCTTGAAGAAATTGGCTTGAATAAGAATTTTAAACAAATTCATGACTACCTGCTCTATCCCAATATTTTTCTGAGTTTCAACAAATTTTGCTTAAATTAGGTCTAAAGACGTTATTGTTTGAGGTCTGTACATACTTGATTTGAAAACACTGCCTTTTTATTTGAGCTTTTAATATCAGGTAGTCTGTGATCTTAAACTAGATGACCAAATAGAAAAATTTTATAATGTATATGAATCCTATCCAGCATTAACATGAAAGGCAGATAGCAAGTGAAAATTATTAAGAGTTATGATTTCTAAAACTAAAAAAGTAATTTGCTGTTTTCATAATAATTTTTAATTTTCTGAAAAGAATAATTTCTGGAAGATGGGAAAATAGTTTTACTTTGTATCTCTTAAAAACAAAAAAGCAATGCAAAATCCTTGTAAATGTAAAATAACGTCACTATTTTGTATCAGCATTCCATAAGTGACTATTATGTTTTCTCTAAGGTGTACATCAATTCTTTCCTTCTTTAAACCCAGTCAAACCCTACCAGTGTCAGGTTTATAGAAATGCAAGAAAAATCTTTTGGTAAGACAGGGACTTGACTCAAGAAATCTATAGTCTGGCAAAAGTTAAAAACAGGTAAACCAATATGTCTAATAAAAAATTATGATGTTACAGGAGTTGCAGGAGCCAATTTTAGAAAAATAACAATTTTATTAAGCTAAAAATGGTTTAATTTAAATTTCATTCCATTCAGGACTCCGATTTCAATATTTAATTTAACCAAATACTGTATATATGACTTTGTCCCAGTGTATTTTACATTGTTTCTCTGTAGCCACTCGGATAAGTAAGCCATATTTTAAGAATATTTCAAGAAAAAAAGAAACTGATTATTTTGCCTTCCACAATAAAGCTGTACCTAATCAATTAAGCTTTATTACTCTTGTAATTCTATTTTCTAAAGTTGAGCAACGTTCTTCAATACTTATGAAATTGTCTTGTAATTTAGATACTTAAGTATGATTATGAAAGATCATTAGTTGAACCAACCACCTAACTTGACTTTGAACCCAAACAAAGCATAGTTTGCAAATGGAGAATATCAAAAAGATTGGAAATATGAAGACCCCCAAAATTTGAATTTAAGGAAATATAATTTTGTCCTTCATGGGAACTATAAAGGAAACTCACAAGGAAGAAAGTATAATATAGATATATCCCATCCTTATTTTACTGATGATAGAATTTTTGCAAGCTTATACAAGTTGAATTGGGTACATCTGTTCTCTAGTGCACTGAATTGTAGTCCCAGAACTGAAATCCAAAGACCTGGATTCACATTACCAAATTTTGTGCTAGCTATCTTCTACTGAGAAAGTTATTCAAAATCTGAAAGTATTAATTCTCTTGCTTTAGAATAGGAATAATTAATTTATGACAGATCTGTTTTATAGCCAAATTAAGTCATGTAAATAAAATCATTATATTTTTAGTCATTTTTTAATCCTATAGTTTTTAAAAGATAAGGAGGAATTTTTCCCTCATTTTCAAAATCAGAATAATATAAATTTTATATTGTACTTCTGTACTTTTTCATTGTGTTATTAAATGTTCTGCATATTTTTGGTCTTCATGATATTCCACATTACAGTTACATCACACTGTCTTTGTTCCATGATTGTTAGGTATCTATATTATTTCTATATGTATGTATAATGCTCTCCTGAGCATTGTCCATAAACCTTTGTACATCCATGATACTATTCTCCTTCCAAAAATTTCATAAAAGAATTATAAAATGAAGAAATAATTTTTACGAGTTTTGATACAGAATGACAAATTGCTCTCAGATTTATAGAAAATAATAGAAGAGCCTATATATACTTAACTCTAAAACTCATGTTCTTTTCCTAACATAAAGATGTGTGTGGGTGTAGGTGTATGTATATAATTTTAATGCACTCTAACTTGGGGGGAGGGACTTTGAGTGAAGACTAATAGCCATAGACTTAACAATATTACAAATAAAACAGAACTTGGTGTATATATTTTCCTTCTAAGCAGTCATTGACAAGTCAATCACATAATTTGAAACTGTGTTTTTAGTGAAGGTAGTTGCCATGGAAATCCTGTAATTTTATCCAACTATGTGTACCTCCTGTAGCTGACCTTGAAAGGGGCCAGAACTTGAACTCAGATAATTTAGAAGAGTAAGTGAATAGCATAAACTATTCATTAACCTATAAGCTAGTTTGTCAAAGTTTATTTACTATAGGTAGACTGTTTTAGAAATAGAATAGCAGATAACCTACCTTATTTTCTCTGGTGAGTGTCTAAGGAATGTTACTTTGTATTGCTAAAATGTTTGACATGTATATAGATAGAACAACTGCTTGTTCAGAACAGGCACTCAATAAATACTTGACATGTGCAGAATAAATAAAAGAAGATGCACACATTTTGGAAACCAGACACATCGGAGATGTGATTGTGAAAATTTGAAAGCCTGGTGAGAGTAATTGGCTGATGAAAGATCATCTCACCATTGAGTCAGAGAGTTTGAATACCATCTGGGGCAAAGCACACACTTCACTGGACACATGTATATGTGAAATTCAAAACCGAATTCCTATAAACTTTGGACAAAGATAAAGACAGACTGGGCTGAGAAGTTGTATAATTCTTTTGTTTTCAATTTCAATTTCATTTAATTAAGGAAAGGCTTTTATTGCCAAATTTCTAAGAACAAAGGCAGGGGGTAGTCTAAAAGTCTTAATGCACAACATGTATACATTCAATGAATTGCTCCATTTTCAATATGGTACTCCATCCCATTCTTAATGGTGTATAGTACCCCCTTATTTAAAAATCTTTTACTCCAATATTTCCTAAAAATAATTAACCTTAATTTTGCCAGAATAGAAAGGCTGTTTTGGAGATCTCACTGTTTATTTATTTCTTTTGCCCATTTTCCTGTTTTCTCTAGTCAATTTATGAGACCATTTATCTACTTACTTTAAGATATCTTCTATTTACTTTAAGTCTATAATTTGTATTTTTGCTTTATAATCTCTTTTTATAGCCAAATAATTTAGGCTTCCTCTCTTGGTTAGAAAATTCCCAGTATTTTTATATTTCACATCTAGTCTCCTGTTTTTACCCCCAAGATTAAAAAAAAATTCTTTAAATTCACTGTATCAAAAAGATATCCGTACTTATATGTTTATTGCAGTACAATTCACAATAGCAAAGATATGGAATCAACTTCATGTTCATCAACTGATGAGTGGATAAAGAAAATGTAGTGTGTGTATATACATATATAATTCCATGGGGGGTGTGTGTGTGTATGTGTTAGTAGTATTCTACAATGTGTGTGTGTGTGTGTGTGTGTAAATATACATATGTATATATGATATATACACATGTAATATATGTGTATGTATATATATGTACATATATAATATATGTGTTATATATGTTTATGTACATATATGTGTATATATACATATGTGCATATATAGGTGTATTCATATATGCATATATATATACACACATACACACACTGTGGAATACTACTGGATATATATACATATATATTCATATATACATACATATATATATATATATACACATACCCACATACCCACATACACACCATGGAATACTACTGAGCAATAAACAATGAAATATATTAGTTTGATAGAGGGAGGGTAAAAGGCGGGGCTACACCTATGGATCATATTGCAAGGGTACAAGTCAAATCTGTCAAATGTAGAACATAAATGTCTTAGCACAATAATCAAGTAAATGAGGCGTAAGCTATGTTGATTGGTTTGATGTAATTACATCAGATTGTATAAAAAATAACATATTGTATCCCACATATGAATAAATTTTATTCATGATCTATGTGTATTTGACTTAATATAAAAAATAAAAAAACAAATAATGAAATAGTGCCTTTTGCAGTCACTTGGATGGCACTGGAGGTTATTATCCTAAATGAGCTATCTCATGAACAGAAAATCAAATATTGCATGTTCCCACTTACAAACAGGAGCTGAGCTATGGCTACCCATGGTCATACAGAGTGGAATAATAGACATTGGAGACTCCACAGGTGGAAGCGTGGAATAGGGTAAGTGGTGAAAAACAACCCATTGAGTACAATGTACGCACTTTAGGTGATGGGTATGCTAAAATCCCAGGCATCACCATTACACAACATATTCATGTAATAAAAATGCACTTGTACCCCCTAAATATATGTACTGAAATTAAGATAGAAACAATTTTCTTTATATTTTATACTTTCAATAGTTATCCATCTGGAATTTTTTTTATTTTTAGTAATGTGGTATAGGAATAATATTTTTTTTCATATGAATAGCTAATTGTGCCAGATTATTCACTAAACAATTCATTTCTACTTATTAAGTTAAAAATAACACCTTGCCATATATTTTATTATCATTTGTAATGGGATTCTGTTCCTGGATTATCAATTCCCTTCTAGCAATATACTTTACTTCAAATACTGCATTAATTGAGAAGGAAAGATCCTATAGACAACCAGAAAACAAAAACAAAAATAAATCAAATACAAAGAGTCCCAAATCCGGTGATTTCAGAATTACTAACCCTGGAAGCTAGAAGGTGCCAGGTCAACACTTTTGAAAATATGAAGGAAAATATTTTTAATCTAGACATTTTATAACAGAGAGACTATTAATCAAAAATGATGTTAAAAGCATTTTAAAACATACAAGATTCTAAAATATTTACCTCATGAGTCCTTTTTTGGGAAGCTATTGTACTCCAAAAAATCCGAGAGAGAACACCAACATAGAAAACAAGGGATACAGGAAGATGTGCTAGAGAAGAGAGTCAGTGGGAGTCTCCAGGATGACATTGAAGGCAGATCTCAGGACAGGGGTGGTGCTTTAGGCAGAGATGAAAGCCAGTAGGGACTGGAACAGGTCAGAAAAGTCCAAGACAAACTTCTTCTGGCAGAAGAAACTCATAGAAGCTTAATATGCCTGATTGTCTTGAGAGATCTGGACAACTGAGAGAGTGAGGGCTTGAATTAGTGTTAAATACATAGAACACTAAACAAATGATTAAACACTAACAAAATTATTTTATTTTCCAAAGAAAATTTTAAAAAGATGCATAAAAGGAGAAAATGAATGTAGGTCATTTCACGGCTCATCTATGGATAATGTTTATACATAGAATAAGTATAACATTGAAATTATGATTATTGATCTTCCCCATAAAACTGTACTAGTGGTGAAGAAATGGATAGGGCAGGGTGTGTGGTAGGAGCAAGAGGAGTCAAATTCTCATCGTCCACAGTGGAGATTAAACATAGAAAAATAAAGGTATAAACATGTTATTTAGAGATAGAGATGTATATTCTAAAAAAAAAAAAAAAAGATCTAAAAGAGATGCAGTGGTTGCCTTTGGAAGGAGAAAAGTTAGAGGAGAGCCAAGGAACTTCTATTTTTCATAAACAAAATCCCAGAAAAGTAATTTTCTTTTCTTTTTCCTTTTCTAAATCCAAACAGTGTCCTACTTTGTTGCCCTACATAGAGTGTAGAGGCATCATCATCATAGCTCACTATATCCTCCAACTCCTGGGCCCAAGTGATCAATCATCCTGCCTTAGCCTCTAGAGTAGCTAGGACTATAGTCCCCTGCCATGATGTTCCCTAGCTAAATTTTGTATTTTTAGTAGAGATGGGGTTCTCTCTCCTGCTTAGGTTGGTCTCAACTTCTTGAAATTCTCCAGCCTTGGCCTCCCTATAGGATTATAGGCATAAGCCACCATGCCCAGCCAAAGCAAAGTAATTTTCAAACTAAAACTTCCTGGGTGCATTTGTTGTATTTTAAGTTATCATGATTATTTTGAGACTACTTTAGAAAATGTGGTAAAGACTAGCTTCAAATTTAGTGACTCCAACTTTCCTTAGTAAAAATACAGTTTCAAACTACAACCTCTTTTAGTTTGGGTGCACACTTCTTCCCACCACCCAAGTGGGTATGTGAATACCTTGGGCAATGTAACCCCAACATAGGAGGTAATTCAGCATTCATATTAGTAGTTCTTCACTTTGATTACAATTAAAATGGTAGCAACATATATATCCTGCTGTATTTTTGTTCTTGTTTCATTTCTGGCCTCAAGCAAAAATACTAAAGATCAGTAAGCTTTTCTGAAATTTCCAGTGCCGATGTTCAGATTCAAGACTTTAATAAGTTCACATTAGTTTCAATTAAGACTTTAATAAGTTCAAGTCAGAATCAATTCTGATTCAGAATTCTGTCTTGGAAGGGTTGACTTCCTGCTTTTTATCTTCTCACGTCTTTTCTAAAGGTGTTTTTTTTTTTTTTTCTCTTTCACATGCCTGCCAATTAGTTTGTATCAAAGCCTTGTCCTTTTCAAAATGGATCTGTTTGGTGAAACATTTCAGGGGCAAGTGACCACTTACCGTATTACACTGTTCCCTTGAATGAGTCTCTGTGTCATCTTTGTCCATCCCTGTTCTCTGGATAATTCTTAGCATTGAAAGCAGTGTTACAGAGATGCAAAGGGGTGGTGCTAAATTATATAATTCAAAGTTGAGAGGTATAATGTTATAATGGATAAAATGCAACTTAGGTAAACGAGAATATTTTTAACATCTGGGAGATTTTGCTGTATTTTTTTTTACATTTTGTTAAAGCCTTTATGTGTTTTCATATCAGTTATCGGTTATGTCACAGGGCTTTGAATACTTTTGGACAAGGTTGTTTACCCTCTTATGGTTTGGTTCTTCTTTTCTCTCATGTTTTTGGCCAAGTATGTGTAATACGCAAATGTCACCTAGAGAGAAAGACTTAGGAGCCATGCAATTCTGACATTTCTTTAACAATGATTGCTGTTGGTTAAGCATATTTGAATTCACACTCAGGTAAATATATACAACTTAGTATACAAACACCTGAGTGTGTATTCTGATGAGTTCTGCTATTGTTGACTTCTTCTAAATTGCTAAAGTAACGGGTGATATCCCCTAACAAGTATGGGTAAATGAATATTTTATTGTAGTATGGATACTCCAGTTACTTTTTCTTTTACTAATTGGGTCTGGTCTGCATTGTGATGCCCAGTTCTTGCCTCAAGTCTAGACCCTTATGGTTCAATATTGGTATGTGTTCATACACTCACTTATTTAAAGTGTGGTCCTTAAGTCCTGAGGTTTTATCAATTAGTGTCTGCAAAGAGGCTTCGGGCATAATCTGCACATTCTTTTTGTGGATCACTATAGTTTTGTGTCCATACTCAAGTTTAAATTGGTATCACCTTGCAGCATCAACATACTTAGCTAGTTATGTCCTCTTCATTCAGTGCCCATTGAAAGGGAAAGTGAATATTCCTTTGGTGGGAAGAGTCTTTTTATGCTTAAAATGTTGTCTTAAAACTCACCTGTGCTTTGCTGAAGTCTGAGTACTTCCTGTGGGTCAACATTAGCTCAGGTCAGTGCTATTTAATCACTTAAAATTTGTTTTTAATTTGTCAATGGTGGAGGAGACAATATGTAAGTATAAATGTGTGTCTATGTATTTATAATGTACATAATATGTAATAACACAAAAGTTTGTGATATTTTGTTATATACTATTACATTATATGTGTATTTATAATGTATATATATGTAAAATCATACAAATGTATACTATTATATTATATTAACCTTATCCTAGTGTAGCAATTGGAATAATCCTTCTAGCTCACTGTTCAATTTTATGGATAAAGAGCCTCGGGGAATTTTGGGAGAGAGAATGTGGCATTTGTTTCCTCAGTTCTATGTCTCAAAATGGACAGAACTCAGAATGTCCTTATTTTTTTCTTAGTCACTTATATTGATGCTATTTTTCATAAATTTTAAATAAAATATTTTGATGGTTTTTCTGTATGTATTTTCCATATTTTCTCTTTGAAGTATAACTTTTGTAATGTGAAATATATGCTACATCTTCACTTTCTACTTATCTGTAGCTGTGTATTTAACATAAAATATGTTTCTTCAAAACAGCAGAATGAGTCTTATGGTTTTTTTAAATCCAGTTTGAAAAGTTGTGTCTTTTATGTGAAATGTTTAGTCCATTTACAGGTAACGTAACTATTCATATAACTGGATTGTTGTCTACCATCTTGGTACTTGAGTCTATTTATCTCATCTATTCCCTATTCCTCAATGCATCTTTTTCTGCTTCTTTTGGGTTAATCGCTGTGTTTAACATTTCTTTTTATTTCTTCTGTTAACAATTTATTTATACCTCTTTGTGTAATTTTTAATAGTTACTCTAGAAATAATATAATTTGAAGGTAAACCCTTCAAAGTGGTGAACAACATAAGAACCTTGTGCTAGTATAATTCAATTCTTGCCCCATTAGCTCTTTTAGTTGGATCTTGACTGTAGTTTGTATTTCTGCTAATATTTCTCATCAGCTCATACACATTTTATCTTTGCTGTGCTAATTTATTTGTTTATTTATTTATTTTATTATTTTTTACTAAATCATAACTTTGTACATTGATGAATTTATGGGGTTCAATGTATTGCTTTGATATCCAGTGTGAAATGCTTTCATTGAACTAAGTAACACATCTACCACAAGTATACTCATTTCTTAATAGTTTTGAAATGTACTATTACATCATGCACATTAGGTGAGGTCCCCCCAAATACCTTCTCTCCTTCCAGATCCTCTCTCCCCTTCCCTCTCCCTCCTCTTCCCTTCTACTTTTTGGACTATAGTTATGTTTTGCCATTTATATGAATGTGTAGGTGATTATATATTGATTTCATAGTAGTATTGAGTACATTGGATACTTTTTTTTCATTCTTGAGATACTTTACTAAGACTAATATTTTCCAGCTCCATCCACGTAAACATAAAAGATGTGAAGTCTCCATCCTTTTTATAGCTGCATAGTATTCCATGGTGTACATATACCAGAATTTGTTATTCCATTCATGGGTCAATGGGCACTTGGGCTGTTTCCACGTCTTGGCTATTATGAATTGGGCTGCATTAACATTCTGGTGCAAATATCTTTGCTGTAAAATAATTTTTGATCATCTGGATATATACCTAGTAGAGGAATTTCAGGATCGAATGGTAGGTCTAATTTTAGTTACTTGAGTAACCTCCAAACTTCTTTCTAAAAAGGTCATATTAGCTTGAATTCCCACCAGCAGTGAAGAAGTGTTCCCTTCTCTTGGCATCCATGTCAACATCTATAGTTTTGAGATTTTGGTATAAGGGCTAATCTTCCTGGAGTTAGATGATATCTCAAAGTGGTTTTGATTTGCATCTCCCTGATGCTTAAAGATGATGAGCATTTTTTTATGGGTTTGTAGGCCATGCACCTTTCTTCTTCAGAGAAGTTTCTGTTCAAGTCTCTTGTCCACATAGAAATGGGACTATTTATTCTTTTCTTACTGATTAATTTGAGTTCTTTGTGGATTGTAGTTATCAACCTTGTCAGAAACATAACCTACAAAAATCTCCCATCCTGAAGATTGTCTGTTTGCCTTAATTAAAAGCAAAAGCACAGCCAAGAGCACAGTAGCTCATAGCTTTCTAGTTTGATCAGATCCCAGTAATATATTTTTGGTGTTGCTTCAATTGCCCCCAGGGAGTCCTCCTCCATAAAATATTCTCCTAGGCCAATTTCTTCAAGTGTTTTCCCTGCACTCTCTTCTAGTATTTTTATAGTTTCATGTCTTAAGTTTAAATATTTTATCCAGTGAGAATCAATTATTGTTAATGGTGAGAGGTTGGGGGTCCAGTTTCAGTCTTCTACAGGTTGTCATCCAATTCACTCAGCACCATTTGTTAAATATGGAGTCTGTCCCCCACTGAAAATTTTTGATAGGCTAGTCAAAGATCAAATGATGATAAGTAGCTGGGTTCATCTCTTGGTTCTCTATGATATTCCATAAATCTATCTCTCTGTTTTTGTGCCAGTACCATGCTGTTTTGATCACTATAGATTTATAGTATAGCCTGAAGTCTGGTAACATGATACCTCCTGATTTATTCTTATTTCTGAGTACTGTATTTGCTATTCAAGGTTTTTTCTGATTCCATATAAAACAAAGTACTGTTTTTTCAAGTTCTTTAAAGTATGACAGTGGTGCTTTAGTAGCAATTGTATTAAATCTGTAGATTGCTTTTGGTAGTATGGACATTTTACCAATGTTGATTCTTCCCACCCATGAGCATGGTATGCATTTTTTTTTTTTGGCTGGGGCCGGGTTTGAACCTGCTAACTCTGGTATATGGGGCTGGTGCCCTACTCCTTTGAGCCACAGGTGCCACACCTAATTTTTCATTTGTTAACATCTTCAGCTATTTCCTTTCTCAGAGTTTCATAATTCTCTTTAAGGTTAAATTCCAGATATTTCATCTTCTTTGGCACTACTGTAAAAGGAATAGAGTCCTTGACTATATTTTCAGCTTGACTATTGTTGGCATATATAAAAGCTACTGCCTTGTAAGTATTGATTTTGTATCCTGAGACACTGCTGTATTTCTTGATCACTTCTAAGACTTTTGAAGTTGAGTCCCTGGAATTTTCCAGGTATAGGATCATATCATCAGCAAAGAGTGAGCGTTTGATCTCTTCTGACCCTATTTGGATACCCTTGATCACCTTCTCTTACCTGATTGCTATGGCTAAAACTTCCATTACTATGTGGAATAGCAGTGGGCATTCTTGCCTCATTCCTAATATTAGTGGAAATGTTTGTAGTTTTACACCATTCAATATGCTGTAGGCTGTGGGTTTGCTGTAGATGGACTCTGTTAGTTTAAGAAATGTCCCCTCTATGCCTATTTTATTAAGTGTTCTGATCATGAAAGTATGCTGGATATTATCAAAGGGTTTTCTGCATCAATTGAGAGAATCAAATAGTCTTTGCTTTTTATTTTATTGATGTGATGTATTATATTTCTAGATTTATTCGTGTTGAGCCAACCTTGAAACCCTGGGATAAAACCAATTTGATCATGATGTATAATTTTTTTGATGTGTTGTTGAATTCTATTTGCTAAGATCTTATTGAATATTTTTGCATCAATATTCATTAATGATATTGCTCTATAATTTTCTTTCTTTGTTGGATCTTTTCCTGGTTTGGGGATCAGGGTGATATTTGCTTCATAGAATGTGTTGGGAAGTAATCCTTATTTTTAGCTTTGGAGGAAGTTGTATAAAATAGGTACTAGTTCCTCTTGAAAGGTTTGATGGAATTCAGATGTGAAGCCATCTAGTCCTGGATTTATCTTTTCTGGGAGATTTTGTATTGTTCATGCTATTTCAGTGATTGATATCGGTCTGTTCAAGATTTCTAATTCTTTCTGGTTCTAATTCTTTCTGGTCTAGGAAGGTGGTGTGCCTCCAGATATTGGTCCATTTCCTTCAGATTTTCATATTTCTGGGAATAAAGATTTTTGTAGTAATCATTGAGGATTTTTTGAATTTCTGAGGTGTCTGTTGTTACTTCTCCTTTATTATTTCTGATAGATGATATTAGAGATTTTACTTTTCTGTATCAGGTTAGGTTGGTCAAAGGTTTATCAATTTTGTTAATCTTTTCAAAAAACCAACTTTTTGTTTTTTTGATCTTCTGAATGATTCTTTTGTTTTCAATTTCATTTAATTCTGCCCTGATTTTGGTTATTTCTTTTCTTCTGCTGAGTTTTGGGTTACAATGTTCTCCCTTTTCCAGTGCTTGAGATGATGCATTAAGTTGCTGGCTTCCTCTTTTTCTGTTTTCTTGATGAAGGCTTCCAATGGTATACATTTCCCTCTTAGGACTGCCTTTGCAGTATCTCACAGGTTTTGATAATTTGTGTCTTCATTATCATTTTCTTCCAAAAATTTGGTGATTTCTTTATTAATCTCGTCTTTGACCCAGCTATCATTCAGCCTTAGATTATTTAGTTTCCATGACTTGGTTTGAGTATGAACTCAACCGTTGTTGAGTTCAACTTTTATTCCATGGTGGTCCAAGAAGATACAAGGAATAATTTCTATTCTTTTAAATTTGTTGAAGTTAGACTTGTGTCCTAGGATATGATCTATTTTTGAGGATTATCCATGCATTGATGAGAAGAATGCATATTCATTCTTTTCTATTCCTTTCTCTCTTTTTCCTCCTTTCTCTCCAGAGCTCAGTTACAAAAGACCATAGCGGCTGTTTTAAGAAGATTCTCCAGGTTATGGTCTGGGACTATAGCCAATTTCTGGAGTTTTCTTTGAATGTCTGGGGCCACTTGAGGGATAAATTTATCTTTTACAATAATCTGACCCTCTATGGAGTCAGGTGTCAATTGGGTGT